>CATLJY010000830.1:0-55891 GCA_949987705.1 Thereva unica
TTCGATGAATGTAACTTAATTTCGATGAATTAAGTGATTTCAAGTTATTTTCGATGTATTCGATGAATGTAACTTAATTTCGATGAATTAAGTGAATTTAAGTTATTTTCGATGTATTCGATGAATGTAACTTAATTTCGATGAATTAAGTGAATTAAAGTTATTTTCGATGTATTCGATGTATGAAACTCAATTTCGATGAATTAAGTGAATTTAACTTATTTTCGATGTATTCGATGAATGTAACTTAATTTCGATGAATTAAGTGAATTTAAGTTATTTTCGATGTATTCGATGAATGTAACTTAATTTCGATGAATTAAGTGAATTTAAGTTATTTTCGATGTATCGATGAATGTAACTCAATTTCGATGAATTAAGTGAATTGAACTTATTTTCGATGTATTCGATGAATGTAACTTAATTTCGATGAATTAAGTGATTTCAAGTTATTTTCGATGTATTCGATGAATGTAACTTAATTTCGATGAATTAAGTGAATTTAAGTTATTTTCGATGTATTCGATGTATGAAACTCAATTTCGATGAATTAAGTGAATTTAACTTATTTTCGATGTATTCGATGAATGTAACTCAATTTCGATGAATTAAGTGATTTCAAGTTATTTTCGATGTATTCGATGAATGTAACTTAATTTCGATGAATTAAGTGAATTTAAGTTATTTTCGATGTATTCGATGTATGAAACTCAATTTCGATGAATTAAGTGAATTTAAGTTATTTTCGATGTATTCGATGTATGAAACTCAATTTCGATGAATTAAGTGAATTTAAAGTATTTTCGATGTATTCGATGAATGTAACTCAATTTCGATGAATTAAGTGAATTGAACTTATTTTCGATGTATTCGATGAATGTAACTTAATTTCGATGAATTAAGTGATTTCAAGTTATTTTCGATGTATTCGATGAATGTAACTTAATTTCGATGAATTAAGTGATTTCAAGTTATTTTCGATGTATTCGATGTATGAAACTCAATTTCGATGAATTAAGTGAATTTAACTTATTTTCGATGTATTCCATGAATGTAACTTAATTTCGATGAATTATGTGAATTGAACTTATTTTCGATGTATTCGATGAATGTAACTTAATTTCGATGAATTAAGTGATTTCAAGTTATTTTCGATGAATTCGATGAATGTAACTTGATTTCGATGAATTAAGTGAATTTAAGTTATTTTCGATGTATTCGATGTATGAAACTCAATTTCGATGAATTAAGTGAATTTAACTTATTTTCGATGTATTCGATGAATGTAACTTAATTTCGATGATTAAGTGAATTGAACTTATTTCGATGTATTCGATGAATATAACTTAATTTCGGTGAATTAAGTGAATTTAAGTTATTTTCGATGTATTCGATGAATGTAACTTAATTTCGATGAATTAAGTGAATTTAACTTATTTTCGATGTATTCGATGAATGTAACTTAATTTCGATGAATTAAGTGATTTCAAGTTATTTTCGATGTATTCGATGTATGAAACTCAATTTCGATGAATTAAGTGAATTTAACTTATTTTCGATGTATTCGATGAATGTAACTTAATTTCGATGAATTAAGTGATTTCAAGTTATTTTCGATGTATTCGATGTATGAAACTCAATTTCGATGAATTAAGTGAATTTAACTTATTTTCGATGTATTCGATGAATGTAACTTAATTTCGATGAATTAAGTGAATTTAAGTTATTTTCGATGTATTCGATGAATGTAACTTAATTTCGATGAATTAAGTGATTTCAAGTTATTTTCGATGTATTCGATGTATGAAACTCAATTTCGATGAATTAAGTGAATTTACTCATTTTCGATGTATTCTATGAATGTAACTTAATTTCGATGAATTAAGTGAATTTAAGTTATTTTCGATGTATTCGATGAATATAACTTAATTGCGGTGAATTAAGTGAATTTAAGTTATTTTCGATGTATTCGATGTATGAAACTCAATTTCGATGAATTAAGTGAATTTAACTTATTTTCGATGTATTCGATGAATGTAACTTAATTTCGATGAATTAAGTGATTTCAAGTTATTTTCGATGAATTCGATGAATGTAACTTGATTTCGATGAATTAAGTGAATTTAAGTTATTTTCGATGTATTCGATGAATGTAACTTAATTTCGATGAATTAAGTGAATTTAAGTTATTTTCGATGTATTCGATGAATGTAACTTAATTTCGATGAATTAAGTGAATTAAAGTTATTTTCGATGTATTCGATGTATGAAACTCAATTTCGATGAATTAAGTGAATTTAACTTATTTTCGATGTATTCGATGAATGTAACTTAATTTCGATGAATTAAGTGAATTTAAGTTATTTTCGATGTATTCGATGAATGTAACTTAATTTCGATGAATTAAGTGAATTTAAGTTATTTTCGATGTATTCGATGTATGAAACTCAATTTCGATGAATTAAGTGAATTTAACTTATTTTCGATGTATTCGATGAATGTAACTTAATTTCGATGAATTAAGTGATTTCAAGTTATTTTCGATGTATTCGATGAATGTAACTTAATTTCGATGAATTAAGTGAATTTAAGTTATTTTCGATGTATTCGATGTATGAAACTCAATTTCGATGAATTAAGTGAATTTAACTTATTTTCGATGTATTCGATGAATGTAACTCAATTTAGATGAATTAAGTGAATTGAACTTATTTTCGATGTATTCGATGAATGTAACTTAATTTCGATGAATTAAGTGATTTCAAGTTATTTTCGATGTATTCGATGAATGTAACTTAATTTTGATGAATTAAGTGATTTCAAGTTATTTTCGATGTATTCGATGTATGAAACTCAATTTCGATGAATTAAGTGAATTTAACTTATTTTCGATGTATTCGATGAATGTAACTTAATTTCGATGAATTAAGTGAATTGAACTTATTTTCGATGTATTCGATGAATGTAACTTAATTTCGATGAATTAAGTGATTTCAAGTTATTTTCGATGAATTCGATGAATGTAACTTGATTTCGATGAATTAAGTGAATTTAAGTTATTTTCGATGTATTCGATGTATGAAACTCAATTTCGATGAATTAAGTGAATTTAAGTTATTTTCGATGTATTCGATGAATGTAACTCAATTTCGATGAATTAAGTGAATTGAACTTATTTTCGATGTATTCGATGAATGTAACTTAATTTCGATGAATTAAGTGATTTCAAGTTATTTTCGATGAATTCGATGAATGTAACTTGATTTCGATGAATTAAGTGAATTTAAGTTATTTTCGATGTATTCGATGAATGTAACTTAATTTCGATGAATTAAGTGATTTCAAGTTATTTTCGATGTATTCGATGAATGTAACTTAATTTCGATGAATTAAGTGAATTTAAGTTATTTTCGATGTATTCGATGTATGAAACTCAATTTCGATGAATTAAGTGAATTTAACTTATTTTCGATGTATTCGATGAATGTAACTTAATTTCGATGAATTAAGTGATTTCAAGTTATTTTCGATGTATTCGATGAATGTAACTTAATTTCGATGAATTAAGTGAATTTAAGTTATTTTCGATGTATTCGATGTATGAAACTCAATTTCGATGAATTAAGTGAATTTAACTTATTTTCGATGTATTCGATGAATGTAACTCAATTTCGATGAATTAAGTGAATTGAACTTATTTTCGATGTATTCGATGAATGTAACTTAATTTCGATGAATTAAGTGAATTCAAGTTATTTTCGATGTACAGTACAGTCGCGATAGTTTCAACATGTGGTCGTTTCAACCTTTGATTATTTCACCCTCAGAATTATTGTATTATATACTCTGTAATTTCAATTGATGGTCAGAGTGATACCTCAGTAATTTCAACTTAAAATTTTTTTGGCTTCAAAAGTTAACGGAACTATTCATTTATGCGTATGTGGGCTCTAAAAGCTTAAACAATGGGCTACGCAAAACTCAGCTCCACCGAATAAAATCGAAACACTGCGAGAACTCCAAAATATGGCAATAAACAAGCAAGCCGAGCGTAGTTTAAAGCAACTAAAAATTAATACATTTTTTCAAAAAAATTAAATTATAAATTACCCCGTTTATGACTAGGTTCAACCCGGGTTCAACCCAGTCATAAACGGATGTTGAGTTGAAACTGGGTCCACTCAACCCAACTCAGCTCTCCTATCTGGATCGAGTTGATATTTTACCTCATATACGCAGGTTGAGTTGATTGGGTTGAAGTGACATTTCTCTTGTTTGTTTACTATCCGTGAAGTCCGCCTTCGGCGTTAGTTTTATGTTCGATGTTTTTTCTGGTACAAGAAAAATAAATTATTTAGTTATCAATTTTTACATATCTATAAATGAAAATTTTACACAAAAAGTTGAGGTTATGTTTTGATATCAATTCAACTCGATTTCAACCCAAAGTGAACTCAACTCGACATCATATACGGTGGTCGAAATGTCAACTCAATCTCGACTCAACTTTTCGACCTAGTCATAAACGGGGTAAATGTCACTTCAAATGACAGATATCAAATAATTATTGTTCCTATTTTTCAATAAAAACTGAATTATTGTTACTTTTGTTAAAATTGAGTGTTTAAATAAGTCTGAAATTTTAAGCACACTGCCTTGATTATTTCAACTATTTTGATAATTTCAACCACCACGGTTTTAATTAGTTGAAACTATCGCGACTGTACTGTATTCGATGTATGAAACTCAATTTCGATGAATTAAGTGAATTTAACTTATTTTCGATGTATTCGATGAATGTAACTTAATTTCGATGAATTAAGTGATTTCAAGTTATTTTCGATGTATTCGATGAATGTAACTTAATTTCGATGAATTAAGTGAATTTAAGTTATTTTCGATGTATTCGATGTATGAAACTCAATTTCGATGAATTAAGTGAATTTAACTTATTTTCGATGTATTCGATGAATGTAACTTAATTTCGATGAATTAAGTGATTTCAAGTTATTTTCGATGAATTCGATGAATGCAACTTGATTTCGATGAATTAAGGGGTTAGGCCACTGTAGAAAAAAAAAAGTCGATTTTTTTTTTTTCTTAATAATATGCTATAATTCTTTAAAAATGTCATGTCGTTGGTTTCAGACCGAAAACTAATCTCAAAAAGTTGTGAGAGCTGATTTTGTAGAGCATGTTCTGAGAAAATTAAAGAGCTGTTTAAAGAGAAAAACGCGTTTTTCTCAAAATGACATTTTTCAAGTTGGCTAGCAGCATAACTTGATCAATTTTTTATCGAATCGTTTGAAATTTTAACTGTATGTTGAAAACAAGATTCTCCATCGAAATACGTAGGGGTTTTGCAATACCTTCAATATTTTTTTTTGTAGAGTCAGTTCTTTGCCCCAATTTTGTGCTCAATTTGGACTTTTTTTTTGATAAGTGTGCCATTTTGTCAAAATTTAATATTTTTCAAAATCGGTACGTATTTCGATGCCAAATCTCTTATAGATAATGAGATTTTTTTTTGGTAGCTCTAGGTAAAAAGCTGTGCCTTTTGTACTGCTAGCCGTAGGGGACCTTTTTTAAGAGGCGTCTACGCGTATAGGCTGTAACTCCACCATTTTGTAACAAAATTGAAGAAAAAATTTTTTTTTTATATACTTCGGTATATGTTTAATTAAACTATGAAAGCCGTTTTTCCATATATTTAACCGTTTTCCAAAAAAAAAATTACAAAACAACCACTTTTTTTTGGTTTCTACAGTGGCCTAACCCCTTAAGTGAATTTAAGTTATTTTCGATGTATTCGATGTATGAAACTCAATTTCGATGAATTAAGTGAATTTAACTTATTTTCGATGTATTCGATGAATGTAACTCAATTTCGATGAATTAAGTGAATTGAACTTATTTTCGATGTATTCGATGAATGTAACTTAATTTCGATGAATTAAGTGAATTTAACTTATTTTCGATGTATTCGATGAATGTAACTTAATTTCGATGAATTAAGTGAATTTAACTTATTTTCGATGTATTCGATGAATATAACTTAATTTCGGTGAATTAAGTGATTTCAAGTTATTTTCGATGTATTCGATGAATGTAACTTAATTTCGATGAATTAAGTGAATTTAAGTTATTTTCGATGTATTCGATGAATATAACTTAATTTCGGTGAATTCGATGAATGTAACTCAATTTCGATGAATTAAGTGATTTCAAGTTATTTTCGATGTATTCGATGAATGTAACTTAATTTCGATGAATTAAGTGAATTTAAGTTATTTTCGATGTATTCGATGTATGAAACTCAATTTCGATGAATTAAGTGAATTTAAGTTATTTTCGATGTATTCGATGTATGAAACTCAATTTCGATGAATTAAGTGAATTTAACTTATTTTCGATGTATTCGATGAATGTAACTTAATTTCGATGAATTAAGTGATTTCAAGTTATTTTCGATGTATTCGATGTATGAAACTCAATTTCGATGAATTAAGTGAATTTAACTTATTTTCGATGTATTCGATGAATGTAACTTAATTTCGATGAATTAAGTGAATTTAAGTTATTTTCGCTGTATTCGATGTATGAAACTCAATTTCGATGAATTAAGTGAATTTAACTTATTTTCGATGTATTCGATGAATATAACTTAATTTCGGTGAATTAAGTGAATTTCAGTTATTTTCGATGTATTCGATGAATGTAACTCAATTTCGATGAATTAAGTGAATTGAACTTATTTTCGATGTATTCGATGAATGTAACTTAATTTCGGCGAATTAAGTGATTTCAAGTTATTTTCGATGTATTCGATGAATGTAACTTAATTTCGATGAATTAAGTGAATTTAAGTTATTTTCGATGTATTCGATGTATGAAACTCAATTTCGATGAATTAAGTGAATTTAAGTTATTTTCGATGTATTCGATGTATGAAACTCAATTTCGATGAATTAAGTGAATTTAACTTATTTTCGATGTATTCGATGAATATAACTTAATTTCGGTGAATTAAGTGAATTTAAGTTATTTTCGATGTATTCGATGAATGTAACTCAATTTCGATGAATTAAGTGAATTGAACTTATTTTCGATGTATTCGATGAATGTAACTTAATTTCGATGAATTAAGTGATTTCAAGTTATTTTCGATGTATTCGATGAATGTAACTTAATTTCGATGAATTAAGTGAATTTAAGTTATTTTCGATGTATTCGATGTATGAAACTCAATTTCGATGAATTAAGTGAATTTAACTTATTTTCGATGTATTCGATGAATGTAACTCAATTTCGATGAATTAAGTGATTTCAAGTTATTTTCGATGTATTCGATGAATGTAACTTAATTTCGATGAATTAAGTGAATTTAAGTTATTTTCGATGTATTCGATGTATGAAACTCAATTTCGATGAATTAAGTGAATTTAAGTTATTTTCGATGTATTCGATGTATGAAACTCAATTTCGATGAATTAAGTGAATTTAAAGTATTTTCGATGTATTCGATGAATGTAACTCAATTTCGATGAATTAAGTGAATTGAACTTATTTTCGATGTATTCGATGAATGTAACTTAATTTCGATGAATTAAGTGATTTCAAGTTATTTTCGATGTATTCGATGAATGTAACTTAATTTCGATGAATTAAGTGATTTCAAGTTATTTTCGATGTATTCGATGTATGAAACTCAATTTCGATGAATTAAGTGAATTTAACTTATTTTCGATGTATTCGATGAATGTAACTTAATTTCGATGAATTAAGTGAATTGAACTTATTTTCGATGTATTCGATGAATGTAACTTAATTTCGATGAATTAAGTGATTTCAAGTTATTTTCGATGAATTCGATGAATGTAACTTGATTTCGATGAATTAAGTGAATTTAAGTTATTTTCGATGTATTCGATGTATGAAACTCAATTTCGATGAATTAAGTGAATTTAACTTATTTTCGATGTATTCGATGAATGTAACTTAATTTCGATGAATTAAGTGAATTGAACTTATTTTCGATGTATTCGATGAATATAACTTAATTTCGGTGAATTAAGTGAATTTAAGTTATTTTCGATGTATTCGATGAATGTAACTTAATTTCGATGAATTAAGTGAATTTAACTTATTTTCGATGTATTCGATGAATGTAACTTAATTTCGATGAATTAAGTGATTTCAAGTTATTTTCGATGTATTCGATGTATGAAACTCAATTTCGATGAATTAAGTGAATTTAACTTATTTTCGATGTATTCGATGAATGTAACTTAATTTCGATGAATTAAGTGAATTTAACTTATTTTCGATGTATTCGATGAATGTAACTTAATTTCGATGAATTAAGTGAATTTAAGTTATTTTCGATGTATTCGATGAATGTAACTCAATTTCGATGAATTAAGTGAATTTAAGTTATTTTCGATGTATTCGATGAATGTAACTCAATTTCGATGAATTAAGTGAATTGAACTTATTTTCGATGTATTCGATGAATGTAACTTAATTTCGATGAATTAAGTGATTTCAAGTTATTTTCGATGAATTCGATGAATGTAACTTGATTTCGATGAATTAAGTGAATTTAAGTTATTTTCGATGTATTCGATGAATGTAACTTAATTTCGATGAATTAAGTGATTTCAAGTTATTTTCGATGTATTCGATGAATGTAACTTAATTTCGATGAATTAAGTGAATTTAAGTTATTTTCGATGTATTCGATGTATGAAACTCAATTTCGATGAATTAAGTGAATTTAACTTATTTTCGATGTATTCGATGAATGTAACTTAATTTCGATGAATTAAGTGATTTCAAGTTATTTTCGATGTATTCGATGAATGTAACTTAATTTCGATGAATTAAGTGAATTTAAGTTATTTTCGATGTATTCGATGAATGTAACTCAATTTCGATGAATTAAGTGAATTGAACTTATTTTCGATGTATTCGATGAATGTAACTTAATTTCGATGAATTAAGTGAATTCAAGTTATTTTCGATGTACAGTACAGTCGCGATAGTTTCAACATGTGGTCGTTTCAACCTTTGATTATTTCACCCTCAGAATTATTGTATTATATACTCTGTAATTTCAATTGATGGTCAGAGTGATACCTCAGTAATTTCAACTTAAAATTTTTTGGCTTCAAAAGTTAACGGAACTATTCATTTATGCGTATGTGGGCTCTAAAAGCGTAAACAATGGGCTACGCAAAACTCAGCTCCACCGAATAAAATCGAAACACTGCGAGAACTCCAAAATATGGCAATAAACAAGCAAGCCGAGCGTAGTTTAAAGCAACTAAAAATTAATACATTTTTTCAAAAAAATTAAATTATAAATTACCCCGTTTATGACTAGGTTCAACCCGGGTTCAACCCAGTCATAAACGGATGTTGAGTTGAAACTGGGTCCACTCAACCCAACTCAGCTCTCCTATCTGGATCGAGTTGATATTTTACCTCATATACGCAGGTTGAGTTGATTGGGTTGAAGTGACATTTCTCTTGTTTGTTTACTATCCGTGAAGTCCGCCTTCGGCGTTAGTTTTATGTTCGATGTTTTTTCTGGTACAAGAAAAATAAATTATTTAGTTATCAATTTTTACATATCTATAAATGAAAATTTTACACAAAAAGTTGAGGTTATGTTTTGATATCAATTCAACTCGATTTCAACCCAAAGTGAACTCAACTCGACATCATATACGGTGGTCGAAATGTCAACTCAATCTCGACTCAACTTTTCGACCTAGTCATAAACGGGGTAAATGTCACTTCAAATGACAGATATCAAATAATTATTGTTCCTATTTTTCAATAAAAACTGAATTATTGTTACTTTTGTTAAAATTGAGTGTTTAAATAAGTCAGAAATTTTAAGCACACTGCCTTGATTATTTCAACTATTTTGATAATTTCAACCACCCCGGTTTTAATTAGTTGAAACTATCGCGACTGTACTGTATTCGATGTATGAAACTCAATTTCGATGAATTAAGTGAATTTAACTTATTTTCGATGTATTCGATGAATGTAACTTAATTTCGATGAATTAAGTGATTTCAAGTTATTTTCGATGTATTCGATGAATGTAACTTAATTTCGATGAATTAAGTGAATTTAAGTTATTTTCGATGTATTCGATGTATGAAACTCAATTTCGATGAATTAAGTGAATTTAACTTATTTTCGATGTATTCGATGAATGTAACTTAATTTCGATGAATTAAGTGATTTCAAGTTATTTTCGATGAATTCGATGAATGCAACTTGATTTCGATGAATTAAGTGAATTTAAGTTATTTTCGATGTATTATGTATGAAACTCAATTTCGATGAATTAAGTGAATTTAACTTATTTTCGATGTATTCGATGAATGTAACTCAATTTCGATGAATTAAGTGAATTTAACTTATTTTCGATGTATTCGATGAATGTAACTTAATTTCGATGAATTAAGTGAATTTAACTTATTTTCGATGTATTCGATGAATGTAACTTAATTTCGATGAATTAAGTGAATTTAACTTATTTTCGATGTATTCGATGAATATAACTTAATTTCGGTGAATTAAGTGATTTCAAGTTATTTTCGATGTATTCGATGAATGTAACTTAATTTCGATGAATTAAGTGAATTTAAGTTATTTTCGATGTATTCGATGTATGAAACTCAATTTCGATGAATTAAGTGAATTTAACTTATTTTCGATGTATTCGATGAATGTAACTCAATATCGATGAATTAAGTGATTTCAAGTTATTTTCGATGTATTCGATGAATGTAACTTAATTTCGATGAATTAAGTGAATTTAAGTTATTTTCGATGTATTCGATGTATGAAACTCAATTTCGATGAATTAAGTGAATTTAAGTTATTTTCGATGTATTCGATGTATGAAACTCAATTTCGATGAATTAAGTGAATTTAACTTATTTTCGATGTATTCGATGAATGTAACTTAATTTCGATGAATTAAGTGATTTCAAGTTATTTTCGATGTATTCGATGTATGAAACTCAATTTCGATGAATTAAGTGAATTTAAGTTATTTTCGATGTATTCGATGTATGAAACTCAATTTCGATGAATTAAGTGAATTTAAGTTATTTTCGCTGTATTCGATGTATGAAACTCAATTTCGATGAATTAAGTGAATTGAACTTATTTTCGATGTATTCGATGAATGTAACTTAATTTCGATGAATTAAGTGATTTCAAGTTATTTTCGATGTATTCGATGAATGTAACTTAATTTCGATGAATTAAGTGATTTCAAGTTATTTTCGATGTATTCGATGTATGAAACTCAATTTCGATGAATTAAGTGAATTTAACTTATTTTCGATGTATTCGATGAATGTAACTTAATTTCGATGAATTAAGTGAATTGAACTTATTTTCGATGTATTCGATGAATGTAACTTAATTTCGATGAATTAAGTGATTTCAAGTTATTTTCGATGAATTCGATGAATGTAACTTGATTTCGATGAATTAAGTGAATTTAAGTTATTTTCGATGTATTCGATGTATGAAACTCAATTTCGATGAATTAAGTGAATTTAACTTATTTTCGATGTATTCGATGAATGTAACTTAATTTCGATGAATTAAGTGAATTGAACTTATTTTCGATGTATTCGATGAATATAACTTAATTTCGGTGAATTAAGTGAATTTAAGTTATTTTCGATGTATTCGATGAATGTAACTTAATTTCGATGAATTAAGTGAATTTAACTTATTTTCGATGTATTCGATGAATGTAACTTAATTTCGATGAATTAAGTGATTTCAAGTTATTTTCGATGTATTCAATGTATGAAACTCAATTTCGATGAATTAAGTGAATTTAACTTATTTTCGATGTATTCGATGAATGTAACTTAATTTCGATGAATTAAGTGAATTTAACTTATTTTCGATGTATTCGATGAATGTAACTTAATTTCGATGAATTAAGTGAATTTAAGTTATTTTCGATGTATTCGATGAATGTAACTCAATTTCGATGAATTAAGTGAATTTAAGTTATTTTCGATGTATTCGATGAATGTAACTCAATTTCGATGAATTAAGTGAATTGAACTTATTTTCGATGTATTCGATGAATGTAACTTAATTTCGATGAATTAAGTGATTTCAAGTTATTTTCGATGAATTCGATGAATGTAACTTGATTTCGATGAATTAAGTGAATTTAAGTTATTTTCGATGTATTCGATGAATGTAACTTAATTTCGATGAATTAAGTGATTTCAAGTTATTTTCGATGTATTCGATGAATGTAACTTAATTTCGATGAATTAAGTGAATTTAAGTTATTTTCGATGTATTCGATGTATGAAACTCAATTTCGATGAATTAAGTGAATTTAACTTATTTTCGATGTATTCGATGAATGTAACTTAATTTCGATGAATTAAGTGAATTGAACTTATTTTCGATGTATTCGATGAATATAACTTAATTTCGGTGAATTAAGTGAATTTAAGTTATTTTCGATGAATTCGATGAATATAACTTAATTTCGGTGAATTAAGTGAATTTAAGTTATTTTCGATGTATTCGATGTATGAAACTCAATTTCGATGAATTAAGTGAATTTAACTTATTTTCGATGTATTCGATGAATGTAACTTAATTTCGATGAATTAAGTGATTTCAAGTTATTTTCGATGTATTCGATGTATGAAACTCAATTTCGATGAATTAAGTGAATTTAACTTATTTTCGATGTATTCGATGAATGTAACTTAATTTCGATGAATTAAGTGAATTTAAGTTATTTTCGATGTATTCGATGAATGTAACTTAATTTCGATGAATTAAGTGATTTCAAGTTATTTTCGATGTATTCGATGTATGAAACTCAATTTCGATGAATTAAGTGAATTTAACTTATTTTCGATGTATTCTATGAATGTAACTTAATTTCGATGAATTAAGTGAATTTAAGTTATTTTCGATGTATTCGATGAATATAACTTAATTTCGGTGAATTAAGTGAATTTAAGTTATTTTCGATGTATTCGATGTATGAAACTCAATTTCGATGAATTAAGTGAATTTAACTTATTTTCGATGTATTCGATGAATGTAACTTAATTTCGATGAATTAAGTGAATTTAAGTTATTTTCGATGTATTCGATGAATGTAACTTAATTTCGATGAATTAAGTGATTTCAAGTTATTTTCGATGTATTCGATGTATGAAACTCAATTTCGATGAATTAAGTGAATTTAAGTTATTTTCGATGTATTCGATGAATATAACTTAATTTCGGTGAATTAAGTGAATTTAAGTTATTTTCGATGTATTCGATGTATGAAACTCAATTTCGATGAATTAAGTGAATTTAACTTATTTTCGATGTATTCGATGAATGTAACTTAATTTCGATGAATTAAGTGAATTTAAGTTATTTTCGATGTATTCGATGAATGTAACTTAATTTCGATGAATTAAGTGAATTTAAGTTATTTTCGATGTATTCGATGAATACAACTTAATTTCGGTGAATTAAGTGAATTTAAGTTATTTTCGATGTATTCGATGTATGAAACTCAATTTCGATGAATTAAGTGAATTTAACTTATTTTCGATGTATTCGATGAATGTAACTTAATTTCGATGAATTAAGTGATTTCAAGTTATTTTCGATGAATTCGATGAATGTAACTTGATTTCGATGAATTAAGTGAATTTAAGTTATTTTCGATGTATTCGATGAATGTAACTTAATTTCGATGAATTAAGTGAATTTAAGTTATTTTCGATGTATTCGATGAATGTAACTTAATTTCGATGAATTAAGTGAATTAAAGTTATTTTCGATGTATTCGATGTATGAAACTCAATTTCGATGAATTAAGTGAATTTAACTTATTTTCGATGTATTCGATGAATGTAACTTAATTTCGATGAATTAAGTGAATTTAAGTTATTTTCGATGTATTCGATGAATGTAACTTAATTTCGATGAATTAAGTGAATTTAAGTTATTTTCGATGTATTCGATGTATGAAACTCAATTTCGATGAATTAAGTGAATTTAACTTATTTTCGATGTATTCGATGAATGTAACTTAATTTCGATGAATTAAGTGATTTTAAGTTATTTTCGATGTATTCGATGAATGTAACTTAATTTCGATGAATTAAGTGAATTTAAGTTATTTTCGATGTATTCGATGTATGAAACTCAATTTCGATGAATTAAGTGAATTTAACTTATTTTCGATGTATTCGATGAATGTAACTCAATTTCGATGAATTAAGTGAATTGAACTTATTTTCGATGTATTCGATGAATGTAACTTAATTTCGATGAATTAAGTGATTTCAAGTTATTTTCGATGTATTCGATGAATGTAACTTAATTTCGATGAATTAAGTGAATTTAAGTTATTTTCGATGTATTCGATGTATGAAACTCAATTTCGATGAATTAAGTGAATTTAACTTATTTTCGATGTATTCGATGTATGAAACTCAATTTCGATGAATTAAGTGAATTTAACTTATTTTCGATGTATTCGATGAATGTAACTTAATTTCGATGAATTAAGTGAATTGAACTTATTTTCGGTGTATTCGATGAATGTAACTTAATTTCGATGAATTAAGTGATTTCAAGTTATTTTCGATGAATTCGATGAATGTAACTTGATTTCGATGAATTAAGTGAATTTAAGTTATTTTCGATGTATTCGATGTATGAAACTCAATTTCGATGAATTAAGTGAATTTAACTTATTTTCGATGTATTCGATGAATGTAACTTAATTTCGATGAATTAAGTGAATTGAACTTATTTTCGATGTATTCGATGAATATAACTTAATTTCGGTGAATTAAGTGAATTTAAGTTATTTTCGATGTATTCGATGAATGTAACTTAATTTCGATGAATTAAGTGAATTTAACTTATTTTCGATGTATTCGATGAATGTAACTTAATTTCGATGAATTAAGTGATTTCAAGTTATTTTCGATGTATTCGATGTATGAAACTCAATTTCGATGAATTAAGTGAATTTAACTTATTTTCGATGTATTCGATGAATGTAACTTAATTTCGATGAATTAAGTGAATTTAACTTATTTTCGATGTATTCGATGAATGTAACTTAATTTCGATGAATTAAGTGAATTTAAGTTATTTTCGATGTATTCGATGAATGTAACTCAATTTCGATGAATTAAGTGAATTTAAGTTATTTTCGATGTATTCGATGAATGTAACTCAATTTCGATGAATTAAGTGAATTGAACTTATTTTCGATGTATTCGATGAATGTAACTTAATTTCGATGAATTAAGTGATTTCAAGTTATTTTCGATGAATTCGATGAATGTAACTTGATTTCGATGAATTAAGTGAATTTAAGTTATTTTCGATGTATTCGATGAATGTAACTTAATTTCGATGAATTAAGTGATTTCAAGTTATTTTCGATGTATTCGATGAATGTAACTTAATTTCGATGAATTAAGTGAATTTAAGTTATTTTCGATGTATTCGATGTATGAAACTCAATTTCGATGAATTAAGTGATTTCAAGTTATTTTCGATGTATTCGATGAATGTAACTTAATTTCGATGAATTAAGTGAATTTAAGTTATTTTCGATGTATTCGATGTATGAAACTCAATTTCGATGAATTAAGTGAATTTAACTTATTTTCGATGTATTCGATGAATGTAACTCAATTTCGATGAATTAAGTGAATTGAACTTATTTTCGATGTATTCGATGAATGTAACTTAATTTCGATGAATTAAGTGAATTCAAGTTATTTTCGATGTATGTATTCGATGTATGAAACTCAATTTCGATGAATTAAGTGAATTTAACTTATTTTCGATGTATTCGATGAATGTAACTTAATTTCGATGAATTAAGTGATTTCAAGTTATTTTCGATGTATTCGATGAATGTAACTTAATTTCGATGAATTAAGTGAATTTAAGTTATTTTCGATGTATTCGATGTATGAAACTCAATTTCGATGAATTAAGTGAATTTAACTTATTTTCGATGTATTCGATGAATGTAACTTAATTTCGATGAATTAAGTGATTTCAAGTTATTTTCGATGAATTCGATGAATGCAACTTGATTTCGATGAATTAAGTGAATTTAAGTTATTTTCGATGTATTCGATGTATGAAACTCAATTTCGATGAATTAAGTGAATTTAACTTATTTTCGATGTATTCGATGAATGTAACTTAATTTCGATGAATTAAGTGAATTTAACTTATTTTCGATGTATTCGATGAATGTAACTTAATTTCGATGAATTAAGTGAATTTAACTTATTTTCGATGTATTCGATGAATATAACTTAATTTCGGTGAATTAAGTGATTTCAAGTTATTTTCGATGTATTCGATGAATGTAACTTAATTTCGATGAATTAAGTGAATTCAAGTTATTTTCGATGTATTCGATGTATGAAACTCAATTTCGATGAATTAAGTGAATTTAACTTATTTTCGATGTATTCGATGAATGTAACTCAATTTCGATGAATTAAGTGATTTCAAGTTATTTTCGATGTATTCGATGAATGTAACTTAATTTCGATGAATTAAGTGAATTTAAGTTATTTTCGATGTATTCGATGTATGAAACTCAATTTCGATGAATTAAGTGAATTTAAGTTATTTTCGATGTATTCGATGTATGAAACTCAATTTCGATGAATTAAGTGAATTTAACTTATTTTCGATGTATTCGATGAATGTAACTTAATTTCGATGAATTAAGTGATTTCAAGTTATTTTCGATGTATTCGATGTATGAAACTCAATTTCGATGAATTAAGTGAATTTAACTTATTTTCGATGTATTCGATGAATGTAACTTAATTTCGATGAATTAAGTGAATTTAAGTTATTTTCGCTGTATTCGATGTATGAAACTCAATTTCGATGAATTAAGTGAATTTAACTTATTTTCGATGTATTCGATGAATATAACTTAATTTCGGTGAATTAAGTGAATTTCAGTTATTTTCGATGTATTCGATGAATGTAACTCAATTTCGCTGAATTAAGTGAATTGAACTTATTTTCGATGTATTCGATGAATGTAACTTAATTTCGGTGAATTAAGTGATTTCAAGTTATTTTCGATGTATTCGATGAATGTAACTTAATTTCGATGAATTAAGTGAATTTAAGTTATTTTCGATGTATTCGATGTATGAAACTCAATTTCGATGAATTAAGTGAATTTAAGTTATTTTCGATGTATTCGATGAATATAACTTAATTTCGGTGAATTAAGTGAATTTAAGTTATTTTCGATGTATTCGATGAATGTAACTCAATTTCGATGAATTAAGTGAATTGAACTTATTTTCGATGTATTCGATGAATGTAACTTAATTTCGATGAATTAAGTGATTTCAAGTTATTTTCGATGTATTCGATGAATGTAACTTAATTTCGATGAATTAAGTGAATTTAAGTTATTTTCGATGTATTCGATGTATGAAACTCAATTTCGATGAATTAAGTGAATTTAACTTATTTTCGATGTATTCGATGAATGTAACTTAATTTCGATGAATTAAGTGAATTTAAGTTATTTTCGCTGTATTCGATGTATGAAACTCAATTTCGATGAATTAAGTGAATTTAACTTATTTTCGATGTATTCGATGAATATAACTTAATTTCGGTGAATTAAGTGAATTTCAGTTATTTTCGATGTATTCGATGAATGTAACTCAATTTCGATGAATTAAGTGAATTGAACTTATTTTCGATGTATTCGATGAATGTAACTTAATTTCGGTGAATTAAGTGATTTCAAGTTATTTTCGATGTATTCGATGAATGTAACTTAATTTCGATGAATTAAGTGAATTTAAGTTATTTTCGATGTATTCGATGTATGAAACTCAATTTCGATGAATTAAGTGAATTTAAGTTATTTTCGATGTATTCGATGTATGAAACTCAATTTCGATGAATTAGGTGAATTTAACTTATTTTCGATGTATTCGATGAATATAACTTAATTTCGGTGAATTAAGTGAATTTAAGTTATTTTCGATGTATTCGATGAATGTAACTCAATTTCGATGAATTAAGTGAATTGAACTTATTTTCGATGTATTCGATGAATGTAACTTAATTTCGATGAATTAAGTGATTTCAAGTTATTTTCGATGTATTCGATGAATGTAACTTAATTTCGATGAATTAAGTGAATTTAAGTTATTTTCGATGTATTCGATGTATGAAACTCAATTTCGATGAATTAAGTGAATTTAACTTATTTTCGATGTATTCGATGAATGTAACTCAATTTCGATGAATTAAGTGATTTCAAGTTATTTTCGATGTATTCGATGAATGTAACTTAATTTCGATGAATTAAGTGAATTTAAGTTATTTTCGATGTATTCGATGTATGAAACTCAATTTCGATGAATTAAGTGAATTTAAGTTATTTTCGATGTATTCGATGTATGAAACTCAATTTCGATGAATTAAGTGAATTTAACTTATTTTCGATGTATTCGATGAATGTAACTCAATTTCGATGAATTAAGTGAATTGAACTTATTTTCGATGTATTCGATGAATGTAACTTAATTTCGATGAATTAAGTGATTTCAAGTTATTTTCGATGAATTCGATGAATGTAACTTAATTTCGATGAATTAAGTGAATTGAACTTATTTTTGATGTATTCGATGAATATAACTTAATTTCGGTGAATTAAGTGAATTTAAGTTATTTTCGATGTATTCGATGAATGTAACTTAATTTCGATGAATTAAGTGAATTTAACTTATTTTCGATGTATTCGATGAATGTAACTTAATTTCGATGAATTAAGTGATTTCAAGTTATTTTCGATGTATTCGATGTATGAAACTCAATTTCGATGAATTAAGTGAATTTAACTTATTTTCGATGTATTCGATGAATGTAACTTAATTTCGATGAATTAAGTGAATTTAACTTATTTTCGATGTATTCGATGAATGTAACTTAATTTCGATGAATTAAGTGAATTTAAGTTATTTTCGATGTATTCGATGAATGTAACTCAATTTCGATGAATTAAGTGAATTTAAGTTATTTTCGATGTATTCGATGAATGTAACTCAATTTCGATGAATTAAGTGAATTGAACTTATTTTCGATGTATTCGATGAATGTAACTTAATTTCGATGAATTAAGTGATTTCAAGTTATTTTCGATGAATTCGATGAATGTAACTTGATTTCGATGAATTAAGTGAATTTAAGTTATTTTCGATGTATTCGATGAATGTAACTTAATTTCGATGAATTAAGTGATTTCAAGTTATTTTCGATGTATTCGATGAATGTAACTTAATTTCGATGAATTAAGTGAATTTAAGTTATTTTCGATGTATTCGATGTATGAAACTCAATTTCGATGAATTAAGTGAATTTAACTTATTTTCGATGTATTCGATGAATGTAACTTAATTTCGATGAATTAAGTGATTTCAAGTTATTTTCGATGTATTCAATGAATGTAACTTAATTTCGATGAATTAAGTGAATTTAAGTTATTTTCGATGTATTCGATGTATGAAACTCAATTTCGATGAATTAAGTGAATTTAACTTATTTTCGATGTATTCGATGAATGTAACTCAATTTCGATGAATTAAGTGAATTGAACTTATTTTCGATGTATTCGATGAATGTAACTTAATTTCGATGAATTAAGTGAATTCAAGTTATTTTCGATGTACAGTACAGTCGCGATAGTTTCAACATGTGGTCGTTTCAACCTTTGATTATTTCACCCTCAGAATTATTGTATTATATACTCTGTAATTTCAATTGATGGTCAGAGTGATACCTCAGTAATTTCAACTTAAAATTTTTTTGGCTTCAAAAGTTAACGGAACTATTCATTTATGCGTATGTGGGCTCTAAAAGCGTAAACAATGGGCTACGCAAAACTCAGCTCCACCGAATAAAATCGAAACACTGCGAGAACTCCAAAATATGGCAATAAACAATCAAGCCGAGCGTAGTTTAAAGCAACTAAAAATTAATACATTTTTTCAAAAAAATTAAATTATAAATTACCCCGTTTATGACTAGGTTCAACCCGGGTTCAACCCAGTCATAAACGGATGTTGAGTTGAAACTGGGTCCACTCAACCCAACTCAGCTCTCCTATCTGGATCGAGTTGATATTTTACCTCATATACGCAGGTTGAGTTGATTGGGTTGAAGTGACATTTCTCTTGTTTGTTTACTATCCGTGAAGTCCGCCTTCGGCGTTAGTTTTATGTTCGATGTTTTTTCTGGTACAAGAAAAATAAATTATTTAGTTATCAATTTTTACATATCTATAAATGAAAATTTTACACAAAAAGTTGAGGTTATGTTTTGATATCAATTCAACTCGATTTCAACCCAAAGTGAACTCAACTCGACATCATATACGGTGGTCGAAATGTCAACTCAATCTCGACTCAACTTTTCGACCTAGTCATAAACGGGGTAAATGTCACTTCAAATGACAGATATCAAATAATTATTGTTCCTATTTTTCAATAAAAACTGAATTATTGTTACTTTTGTTAAAATTGAGTGTTTAAATAAGTCAGAAATTTTAAGCACACTGCCTTGATTATTTCAACTATTTTGATAATTTCAACCACCCCGGTTTTAATTAGTTGAAACTATCGCGACTGTACTGTATTCGATGTATGAAACTCAATTTCGATGAATTAAGTGAATTTAACTTATTTTCGATGTATTCGATGAATGTAACTTAATTTCGATGAATTAAGTGATTTCAAGTTATTTTCGATGTATTCGATGAATGTAACTTAATTTCGATGAATTAAGTGAATTTAAGTTATTTTCGATGTATTCGATGTATGAAACTCAATTTCGATGAATTAAGTGAATTTAACTTATTTTCGATGTATTCGATGAATGTAACTTAATTTCGATGAATTAAGTGATTTCAAGTTATTTTCGATGAATTCGATGAATGCAACTTGATTTCGATGAATTAAGTGAATTTAAGTTATTTTCGATGTATTCGATGTATGAAACTCAATTTCGATGAATTAAGTGAATTTAACTTATTTTCGATGTATTCGATGAATGTAACTCAATTTCGATGAATTAAGTGAATTTAACTTATTTTCGATGTATTCGATGAATGTAACTTAATTTCGATGAATTAAGTGAATTTAACTTATTTTCGATGTATTCGATGAATGTAACTTAATTTCGATGAATTAAGTGAATTTAACTTATTTTCGATGTATTCGATGAATATAACTTAATTTCGGTGAATTAAGTGATTTCAAGTTATTTTCGATGTATTCGATGAATGTAACTTAATTTCGATGAATTAAGTGAATTTAAGTTATTTTCGATGTATTCGATGTATGAAACTCAATTTCGATGAATTAAGTGAATTTAACTTATTTTCGATGTATTCGATGAATGTAACTCAATTTCGATGAATTAAGTGATTTCAAGTTATTTTCGATGTATTCGATGAATGCAACTTAATTTCGATGAATTAAGTGAATTTAAGTTATTTTCGATGTATTCGATGTATGAAACTCAATTTCGATGAATTAAGTGAATTTAAGTTATTTTCGATGTATTCGATGTATGAAACTCAATTTCGATGAATTAAGTGAATTTAACTTATTTTCGATGTATTCGATGAATGTAACTTAATTTCGATGAATTAAGTAATTTCAAGTTATTTTCGATGTATTCGATGTATGAAACTCAATTTCGATGAATTAAGTGAATTTAACTTATTTTCGATGTATTCGATGAATGTAACTTAATTTCGATGAATTAAGTGAATTTAAGTTATTTTCGCTGTATTCGATGTATGAAACTCAATTTCGATGAATTAAGTGAATTTAACTTATTTTCGATGTATTCGATGAATATAACTTAATTTCGGTGAATTAAGTGAATTTCAGTTATTTTCGATGTATTCGATGAATGTAACTCAATTTCGATGAATTAAGTGAATTTAACTTATTTTCGATGTATTCGATGAATGTAACTCAATTTCGATGAATTAAGTGAATTGAACTTATTTTCGATGTATTCGATGAATGTAACTTAATTTCGATGAATTAAGTGAATTCAAGTTATTTTCGATGTACAGTACAGTCGCGATAGTTTCAACATGTGGTCGTTTCAACCTTTGATTATTTCACCCTCAGAATTATTGTATTATATACTCTGTAATTTCAATTGATGGTCAGAGTGATACCTCAGTAATTTCAACTTAAAATTTTTTTGGCTTCAAAAGTTAACGGAACTATTCATTTATGCGTATGTGGGCTCTAAAAGCGTAAACAATGGGCTACGCAAAACTCAGCTCCACCGAATAAAATCGAAACACTGCGAGAACTCCAAAATATGGCAATAAACAATCAAGCCGAGCGTAGTTTAAAGCAACTAAAAATTAATACATTTTTTCAAAAAAATTAAATTATAAATTACCCCGTTTATGACTAGGTTCAACCCGGGTTCAACCCAGTCATAAACGGATGTTGAGTTGAAACTGGGTCCACTCAACCCAACTCAGCTCTCCTATCTGGATCGAGTTGATATTTTACCTCATATACGCAGGTTGAGTTGATTGGGTTGAAGTGACATTTCTCTTGTTTGTTTACTATCCGTGAAGTCCGCCTTCGGCGTTAGTTTTATGTTCGATGTTTTTTCTGGTACAAGAAAAATAAATTATTTAGTTATCAATTTTTACATATCTATAAATGAAAATTTTACACAAAAAGTTGAGGTTATGTTTTGATATCAATTCAACTCGATTTCAACCCAAAGTGAACTCAACTCGACATCATATACGGTGGTCGAAATGTCAACTCAATCTCGACTCAACTTTTCGACCTAGTCATAAACGGGGTAAATGTCACTTCAAATGACAGATATCAAATAATTATTGTTCCTATTTTTCAATAAAAACTGAATTATTGTTACTTTTGTTAAAATTGAGTGTTTAAATAAGTCAGAAATTTTAAGCACACTGCCTTGATTATTTCAACTATTTTGATAATTTCAACCACCCCGGTTTTAATTAGTTGAAACTATCGCGACTGTACTGTATTCGATGTATGAAACTCAATTTCGATGAATTAAGTGAATTTAACTTATTTTCGATGTATTCGATGAATGTAACTTAATTTCGATGAATTAAGTGATTTCAAGTTATTTTCGATGTATTCGATGAATGTAACTTAATTTCGATGAATTAAGTGAATTTAAGTTATTTTCGATGTATTCGATGTATGAAACTCAATTTCGATGAATTAAGTGAATTTAACTTATTTTCGATGTATTCGATGAATGTAACTTAATTTCGATGAATTAAGTGATTTCAAGTTATTTTCGATGAATTCGATGAATGCAACTTGATTTCGATGAATTAAGTGAATTTAATACCCTTGACACACTGCAAAAACGAATGAGCATTCTTCCAACTTCATTGGCTTTCAATGATCATTCATTTTAGAAGCGACACACTGCATTTCTCAATGTTCATTGGAACTGTCAAAATAGAAACTTTACACAAACTGCTAAATATATGAACTGAAAGTGATTACATAGTGGTTTATACTTTTAAATTTAATAAAAATTATTAATTGAGGCCCAACAACAGTTATTTACAATGGAACCTACTACTTTTTAAAAAATTCTGAAATCTGAATGACAGTTTGACAGTTAGGTATTTCAGTTGGAAATTCTACTGGAAATTTCATGGAAAGTTGTTCGATAATTTCCCAATTTCACTTCCATCTTCATTGAATGAAGTTATTTTGACTTCATTCGATTGAATGACGAATGAAGCTGTTGAATGAACGTTGGACATGACATACTGGGCGCGAATGATCATTCATAGCCGAATGATACTGCAATGTTCATTCGATGCTGCAGTGTGTCAAGGGTATAAGTTATTTTCGATGTATTCGATGTATGAAACTCAATTTCGATGAATTAAGTGAATTTAACTTATTTTCGATGTATTCGATGAATGTAACTCAATTTCGATGAATTAAGTGAATTTAACTTATTTTCGATGTATTCGATGAATGTAACTTAATTTCGATGAATTAAGTGAATTTAACTTATTTTCGATGTATTCGATGAATGTAACTTAATTTCGATGAATTAAGTGAATTTAACTTATTTTCGATGTATTCGATGAATATAACTTAATTTCGGTGAATTAAGTGATTTCAAGTTATTTTCGATGTATTCGATGAATGTAACTTAATTTCGATGAATTAAGTGAATTTAAGTTATTTTCGATGTATTCGATGTATGAAACTCAATTTCGATGAATTAAGTGAATTTAACTTATTTTCGATGTATTCGATGAATGTAACTCAATTTCGATGAATTAAGTGATTTCAAGTTATTTTCGATGTATTCGATGAATGCAACTTAATTTCGATGAATTAAGTGAATTTAAGTTATTTTCGATGTATTCGATGTATGAAACTCAATTTCGATGAATTAAGTGAATTTAAGTTATTTTCGATGTATTCGATGTATGAAACTCAATTTCGATGAATTAAGTGAATTTAACTTATTTTCGATGTATTCGATGAATGTAACTTAATTTCGATGAATTAAGTAATTTCAAGTTATTTTCGATGTATTCGATGTATGAAACTCAATTTCGATGAATTAAGTGAATTTAACTTATTTTCGATGTATTCGATGAATGTAACTTAATTTCGATGAATTAAGTGAATTTAAGTTATTTTCGCTGTATTCGATGTATGAAACTCAATTTCGATGAATTAAGTGAATTTAACTTATTTTCGATGTATTCGATGAATATAACTTAATTTCGGTGAATTAAGTGAATTTCAGTTATTTTCGATGTATTCGATGAATGTAACTCAATTTCGATGAATTAAGTGAATTGAACTTATTTTCGATGTATTCGATGAATGTAACTTAATTTCGGTGAATTAAGTGATTTCAAGTTATTTTCGATGTATTCGATGAATGTAACTTAATTTCGATGCATTAAGTGAATTTAAGTTATTTTCGATGTATTCGATGTATGAAACTCAATTTCGATGAATTAAGTGAATTTAAGTTATTTTCGATGTATTCGATGTATGAAACTCAATTTCGATGAATTAAGTGAATTTAACTTATTTTCGATGTATTCGATGAATGTAACTCAATTTCGATGAATTAAGTGAATTGAACTTATTTTCGATGTATTCGATGAATGTAACTTAATTTCGATGAATTAAGTGATTTCAAGTTATTTTCGATGTATTCGATGAATGTAACTTAATTTCGATGAATTAAGTGATTTCAAGTTATTTTCGATGAATTCGATGA
This sequence comes from Thereva unica, assembly GCA_949987705.1. Taxonomy (NCBI): domain Eukaryota; kingdom Metazoa; phylum Arthropoda; class Insecta; order Diptera; family Therevidae; genus Thereva; species Thereva unica. The sequence continues at coordinate 25,435 of CATLJY010000830.1, forward strand.
ATGCAACTTGATTTCGATGAATTAAGTGAATTTAAGTTATTTTCGATGTATTCGATGTATGAAACTCAATTTCGATGAATTAAGTGAATTTAACTTATTTTCGATGTATTCGATGAATGTAAATCAATTTCGATGAATTAAGTGAATTTAACTTATTTTCGATGTATTCGATGAATGTAACTTAATTTCGATGAATTAAGTGAATTTAACTTATTTTCGATGTATTCGATGAATGTAACTTAATTTCGATGAATTAAGTGAATTTAACTTATTTTCGATGTATTCGATGAATATAACTTAATTTCGGTGAATTAAGTGATTTCAAGTTATTTTCGATGTATTCGATGAATGTAACTTAATTTCGATGAATTAAGTGAATTTAAGTTATTTTCGATGTATTCGATGTATGAAACTCAATTTCGATGAATTAAGTGAATTTAAATTATTTTCGATGTATTCGATGAATGTAACTCAATTTCGATGAATTAAGTGATTTCAAGTTATTTTCGATGTATTCGATGAATGCAACTTAATTTCGATGAATTAAGTGAATTTAAGTTATTTTCGATGTATTCGATGTATGAAACTCAATTTCGATGAATTAAGTGAATTTAAGTTATTTTCGATGTATTCGATGTATGAAACTCAATTTCGATGAATTAAGTGAATTTAACTTATTTTCGATGTATTCGATGAATGTAACTTAATTTCGATGAATTAAGTGAATTTAAGTTATTTTCGCTGTATTCGATGTATGAAACTCAATTTCGATGAATTAAGTGAATTTAACTTATTTTCGATGTATTCGATGAATATAACTTAATTTCGGTGAATTAAGTGAATTTCAGTTATTTTCGATGTATTCGATGAATGTAACTCAATTTCGATGAATTAAGTGAATTGAGCTTATTTTCGATGTATTCGATGAATGTAACTTAATTTCGGTGAATTAAGTGATTTCAAGTTATTTTCGATGTATTCGATGAATGTAACTTAATTTCGATGAATTAAGTGAATTTAAGTTATTTTCGATGTATTCGATGTATGAAACTCAATTTCGATGAATTAAGTGAATTTAAGTTATTTTCGATGTATTCGATGTATGAAACTCAATTTCGATGAATTAAGTGAATTTAACTTATTTTCGATGTATTCGATGAATGTAACTCAATTTCGATGAATTAAGTGAATTGAACTTATTTTCGATGTATTCGATGAATGTAACTCAATTTCGATGAATTAAGTGATTTCAAGTTATTTTCGATGTATTCGATGAATGCAACTTAATTTCGATGAATTAAGTGAATTTAAGTTATTTTCGATGTATTCGATGTATGAAACTCAATTTCGATGAATTAAGTGAATTTAAGTTATTTTCGATGTATTCGATGTATGAAACTCAATTTCGATGAATTAAGTGAATTTAACTTATTTTCGATGTATTCGATGAATGTTACTTAATTTCGATGAATTAAGTAATTTCAAGTTATTTTCGATGTATTCGATGTATGAAACTCAATTTCGATGAATTAAGTGAATTTAACTTATTTTCGATGTATTCGATGAATGTAACTTAATTTCGATGAATTAAGTGAATTTAAGTTATTTTCGCTGTATTCGATGTATGAAACTCAATTTCGATGAATTAAGTGAATTTAACTTATTTTCGATGTATTCGATGAATATAACTTAATTTCGGTGAATTAAGTGAATTTCAGTTATTTTCGATGTATTCGATGAATGTAACTCAATTTCGATGAATTAAGTGAATTGAACTTATTTTCGATGTATTCGATGAATGTAACTTAATTTCGGTGAATTAAGTGATTTCAAGTTATTTTCGATGTATTCGATGAATGTAACTTAATTTCGATGAATTAAGTGAATTTAAGTTATTTTCGATGTATTCGATGTATGAAACTCAATTTCGATGAATTAAGTGAATTTAAGTTATTTTCGATGTATTCGATGTATGAAACTCAATTTCGATGAATTAAGTGAATTTAACTTATTTTCGATGTATTCGATGAATGTAACTCAATTTCGATGAATTAAGTGAATTGAACTTATTTTCGATGTATTCGATGAATGTAACTTAATTTCGATGAATTAAGTGATTTCAAGTTATTTTCGATGTATTCGATGAATGTAACTTAATTTCGATGAATTAAGTGATTTCAAGTTATTTTCGATGTATTCGATGTATGAAACTCAATTTCGATGAATTAAGTGAATTTAACTTATTTTCGATGTATTCGATGAATGTAACTTAATTTCGATGAATTAAGTGAATTGAACTTATTTTCGATGTATTCGATGAAGGTAACTTAATTTCGATGAATTAAGTGAATTGAACTTATTTTCGATGTATTCGATGAATGTAACTTAATTTCGATGAATTAAGTGATTTCAAGTTATTTTCGATGTATTCGATGAATGTAACTTAATTTCGATGAATTAAGTGATTTCAAGTTATTTTGGATGTATTCGATGTATGAAACTCAATTTCGATGAATTAAGTGAATTTAACTTATTTTCGATGTATTCGATGAATATAACTTAATTTCGGTGAATTAAGTGAATTTAAGTTATTTTCGATGTATTCGATGAATGTAACTCAATTTCGATGAATTAAGTGAATTGAACTTATTTTCGATGTATTCGATGAATGTAACTTAATTTCGATGAATTAAGTGATTTCAAGTTATTTTCGATGTATTCGATGAATGTAACTTAATTTCGATGAATTAAGTGAATTTAAGTTATTTTCGATGTATTCGATGTATGAAACTCAATTTCGATGAATTAAGTGAATTTAAGTTATTTTCGATGTATTCGATGTATGAAACTCAATTTCGATGAATTAAGTGAATTTAACTTATTTTCGATGTATTCGATGAATGTAACTCAATTTCGATGAATTAAGTGAATTGAACTTATTTTCGATGTATTCGATGAATGTAACTTAATTTCGATGAATTAAGTGAATTTCAGTTATTTTCGATGTATTCGATGAATGTAACTCAATTTCGATGAATTAAGTGAATTGAACTTATTTTCGATGTATTCGATGAATGTAACTTAATTTCGGTGAATTAAGTGATTTCAAGTTATTTTCGATGTATTCGATGAATGTAACTTAATTTCGATGAATTAAGTGAATTTAAGTTATTTTCGATGTATTCGATGTATGAAACTCAATTTCGATGAATTAAGTGAATTTAAGTTATTTTCGATGTATTCGATGTATGAAACTCAATTTCGATGAATTAAGTGAATTTAACTTATTTTCGATGTATTCGATGAATGTAACTCAATTTCGATGAATTAAGTGAATTGAACTTATTTTCGATGTATTCGATGAATGTAACTTAATTTCGATGAATTAAGTGATTTCAAGTTATTTTCGATGTATTCGATGAATGTAACTTAATTTCGATGAATTAAGTGATTTCAAGTTATTTTCGATGTATTCGATGTATGAAACTCAATTTCGATGAATTAAGTGAATTTAACTTATTTTCGATGTATTCGATGAATGTAACTTAATTTCGATGAATTAAGTGAATTGAACTTATTTTCGATGTATTCGATGAATGTAACTTAATTTCGATGAATTAAGTGAATTGAACTTATTTTCGATGTATTCGATGAATGTAACTTAATTTCGATGAATTAAGTGATTTCAAGTTATTTTCGATGTATTCGATGAATGTAACTTAATTTCGATGAATTAAGTGATTTCAAGTTATTTTCGATGTATTCGATGTATGAAACTCAATTTCGATGAATTAAGTGAATTTAACTTATTTTCGATGTATTCGATGAATATAACTTAATTTCGGTGAATTAAGTGAATTTAAGTTATTTTCGATGTATTCGATGAATGTAACTCAATTTCGATGAATTAAGTGAATTGAACTTATTTTCGATGTATTCGATGAATGTAACTTAATTTCGATGAATTAAGTGATTTCAAGTTATTTTCGATGTATTCGATGAATGTAACTTAATTTCGATGAATTAAGTGAATTTAAGTTATTTTCGATGTATTCGATGTATGAAACTCAATTTCGATGAATTAAGTGAATTTAAGTTATTTTCGATGTATTCGATGTATGAAACTCAATTTCGATGAATTAAGTGAATTTAACTTATTTTCGATGTATTCGATGAATGTAACTCAATTTCGATGAATTAAGTGAATTGAACTTATTTTCGATGTATTCGATGAATGTAACTTAATTTCGATGAATTAAGTGATTTCAAGTTATTTTCGATGTATTCGATGAATGTAACTTAATTTCGATGAATTAAGTGATTTCAAGTTATTTTCGATGTATTCGATGTATGAAACTCAATTTCGATGAATTAAGTGAATTTAACTTATTTTCGATGTATTCGATGAATGTAACTTAATTTCGATGAATTAAGTGAATTGAACTTATTTTCGATGTATTCGATGAATGTAACTTAATTTCGATGAATTAAGTGATTTCAAGTTATTTTCGATGAATTCGATGAATGTAACTTGATTTCGATGAATTAAGTGAATTTAAGTTATTTTCGATGTATTCGATGTATGAAACTCAATTTCGATGAATTAAGTGAATTTAGCTTATTTTCGATGTATTCGATGAATGTAACTTAATTTCGATGAATTAAGTGAATTGAACTTATTTTCGATGTATTCGATGAATATAACTTAATTTCGGTGAATTAAGTGAATTTAAGTTATTTTCGATGTATTCGATGAATGTAACTTAATTTCGATGAATTAAGTGAATTTAACTTATTTTCGATGTATTCGATGAATGTAACTTAATTTCGATGAATTAAGTGATTTCAAGTTATTTTCGATGTATTCGATGTATGAAACTCAATTTCGATGAATTAAGTGAATTTAACTTATTTTCGATGTATTCGATGAATGTAACTTAATTTCGATGAATTAAGTGAATTTAACTTATTTTCGATGTATTCGATGAATGTAACTTAATTTCGATGAATTAAGTGAATTTAAGTTATTTTCGATGTATTCGATGAATGTAACTCAATTTCGATGAATTAAGTGAATTTAAGTTATTTTCGATGTATTCGATGAATGTAACTCAATTTCGATGAATTAAGTGAATTGAACTTATTTTCGATGTATTCGATGAATGTAACTTAATTTCGATGAATTAAGTGATTTCAAGTTATTTTCGATGAATTCGATGAATGTAACTTGATTTCGATGAATTAAGTGAATTTAAGTTATTTTCGATGTATTCGATGAATGTAACTTAATTTCGATGAATTAAGTGATTTCAAGTTATTTTCGATGTATTCGATGAATGTAACTTAATTTCGATGAATTAAGTGAATTTAAGTTATTTTCGATGTATTCGATGTATGAAACTCAATTTCGATGAATTAAGTGAATTTAACTTATTTTCGATGTATTCGATGAATGTAACTTAATTTCGATGAATTAAGTGATTTCAAGTTATTTTCGATGTATTCGATGAATGTAACTTAATTTCGATGAATTAAGTGAATTTAAGTTATTTTCGATGTATTCGATGTATGAAACTCAATTTCGATGAATTAAGTGAATTTAACTTATTTTCGATGTATTCGATGAATGTAACTTAATTTCGATGAATTAAGTGAATTGAACTTATTTTCGATGTATTCGATGAATGTAACTTAATTTTGATGATTTAAGTGATTTCAAGTTATTTTCGATGTATTCGATGTATGAAACTCAATTTCGATGAATTAAGTGAATTTAAGTTATTTTCGATGTATTCGATGAATGTAACTCAATTTCGATGAATTAAGTGAATTGAACTTATTTTCGATGTATTCGATGAATGTAACTTAATTTCGGTGAATTAAGTGATTTCAAGTTATTTTCGATGTATTCGATGAATGTAACTTAATTTCGATGAATTAAGTGAATTTAAGTTATTTTCGATGTATTCGATGTATGAAACTCAATTTCGATGAATTAAGTGAATTTAAGTTATTTTCGATGTATTCGATGTATGAAACTCAATTTCGATGAATTAAGTGAATTTAACTTATTTTCGATGTATTCGATGAATATAACTTAATTTCGGTGAATTAAGTGAATTTAAGTTATTTTCGATGTATTCGATGAATGTAACTCAATTTCGATGAATTAAGTGAATTGAACTTATTTTCGATGTATTCGATGAATGTAACTTAATTTCGATGAATTAAGTGGTTTCAAGTTATTTTCGATGTATTCGATGAATGTAACTTAATTTCGATGAATTAAGTGAATTTAAGTTATTTTCGATGTATTCGATGTATGAAACTCAATTTCGATGAATTAAGTGAATTTAAGTTATTTTCGATGTATTCGATGTATGAAACTCAATTTCGATGAATTAAGTGAATTTAACTTATTTTCGATGTATTCGATGAATGTAACTCAATTTCGATGAATTAAGTGAATTGAACTTATTTTCGATGTATTCGATGAATGTAACTTAATTTCGATGAATTAAGTGATTTCAAGTTATTTTCGATGTATTCGATGAATGTAACTTAATTTCGATGAATTAAGTGATTTCAAGTTATTTTCGATGTATTCGATGTATGAAACTCAATTTCGATGAATTAAGTGAATTTAACTTATTTTCGATGTATTCGATGAATGTAACTTAATTTCGATGAATTAAGTGAATTGAACTTATTTTCGATGTATTCGATGAATGTAACTTAATTTCGATGAATTAAGTGATTTCAAGTTATTTTCGATGAATTCGATGAATGTAACTTGATTTCGATGAATTAAGTGAATTTAAGTTATTTTCGATGTATTCGATGTATGAAACTCAATTTCGATGAATTAAGTGAATTTAACTTATTTTCGATGTATTCGATGAATGTAACTTAATTTCGATGAATTAAGTGAATTGAACTTATTTTCGATGTATTCGATGAATAAACTTAATTTCGGTGAATTAAGTGAATTTAAGTTATTTTCGATGTATTCGATGAATGTAACTTAATTTCGATGAATTAAGTGATTTCAAGTTATTTTCGATGTATTCGATGTATGAAACTCAATTTCGATGAATTAAGTGAATTTAACTTATTTTCTATGTATTCGATGAATGTAACTTAATTTCGATGAATTAAGTGAATTTAACTTATTTTCGATGTATTCGATGAATGTAACTTAATTTCGATGAATTAAGTGAATTTAAGTTATTTTCGATGTATTCGATGAATGTAACTCAATTTCGATGAATTAAGTGAATTTAAGTTATTTTCGATGTATTCGATGAATGTAACTCAATTTCGATGAATTAAGTGAATTGAACTTATTTTCGATGTATTCGATGAATGTAACTTAATTTCGATGAATTAAGTGATTTCAAGTTATTTTCGATGAATTCGATGAATGTAACTTGATTTCGATGAATTAAGTGAATTTAAGTTATTTTCGATGTATTCGATGAATGTAACTTAATTTCGATGAATTAAGTGATTTCAAGTTATTTTCGATGTATTCGATGAATGTAACTTAATTTCGATGAATTAAGTGAATTTAAGTTATTTTCGATGTATTCGATGTATGAAACTCAATTTCGATGAATTAAGTGAATTTAACTTATTTTCGATGTATTCGATGAATGTAACTTAATTTCGATGAATTAAGTGATTTCAAGTTATTTTCGATGTATTCGATGAATGTAACTTAATTTCGATGAATTAAGTGAATTTAAGTTATTTTCGATGTATTCGATGTATGAAACTCAATTTCGATGAATTAAGTGAATTTAACTTATTTTCGATGTATTCGATGAATGTAACTTAATTTCGATGAATTAAGTGAATTGAACTTATTTTCGATGTATTCGATGAATGTAACTTAATTTCGATGAATTAAGTGATTTCAAGTTATTTTCGATGTATTCGATGTATGAAACTCAATTTCGATGAATTAAGTGAATTTAAGTTATTTTCGATGTATTCGATGAATGTAACTCAATTTCGATGAATTAAGTGAATTGAACTTATTTTCGATGTATTCGATTCATTGTAACTTAATTTCGATGAATTAAGTGATTTCAAGTTATTTTCGATGTATTCGATGAATGTAACTTAATTTCGATGAATTAAGTGAATTTAAGTTATTTTCGATGTATTCGATGTATGAAACTCAATTTCGATGAATTAAGTGAATTTAACTTATTTTCGATGTATTCGATGAATGTAACTTAATTTCGATGAATTAAGTGAATTGAACTTATTTTCGATGTATTCGATGAATGTAACTTAATTTCGATGAATTAAGTGATTTCAAGTTATTTTCGATGTATTCGATGTATGAAACTCAATTTCGATGAATTAAGTGAATTTAAGTTATTTTCGATGTATTCGATGAATGTAACTCAATTTCGATGAATTAAGTGAATTGAACTTATTTTCGATGTATTCGATTCATTGTAACTTAATTTCGATGAATTAAGTGATTTCAAGTTATTTTCGAAGTATTCGATGAATGTAACTTAATTTCGATGAATTAAGTGAATTTAAGTTATTTTCGATGTATTCGATGTATGAAACTCAATTTCGATGAATTAAGTGAATTTAACTTATTTTCGATGTATTCGATGAATGTAACTTAATATCGATGAATTAAGTGATTTCAAGTTATTTTCGATGTATTCGATGAATGTAACTTAATTTCGATGAATTAAGTGATTTCAAGTTATTTTCGATGTATTCGATGTATGAAACTCAATTTCGATGAATTAAGTGAATTTAAGTTATTTTCGATGTATTCGATGAATGTAACTTAATTTCGATGAATTAAGTGAATTTAACTTATTTTCGATGTATTCGATGAATGTAACTTAATTTCGATGAATTAAGTGATTTCAAGTTATTTTCGATGTATTCGATGTATGAAACTCAATTTCGATGAATTAAGTGAATTTAACTTATTTTCGATGTATTCGATGAACGTAACTTAATTTCGATGAATTAAGTGAATTTAACTTATTTTCGATGTATTCGATGAATGTAACTTAATTTCGATGAATTAAGTGAATTTAAGTTATTTTCGATGTATTCGATGAATGTAACTCAATTTCGATGAATTAAGTGAATTGAACTTATTTTCGATGTATTCGATGAATGTAACTTAATTTCGATGAATTAAGTGATTTCAAGTTATTTTCGATGAATTCGATGAATGTAACTTGATTTCGATGAATTAAGTGAATTTAAGTTATTTTCGATGTATTCGATGAATGTAACTTAATTTCGATGAATTAAGTGATTTCAAGTTATTTTCGATGTATTGGATGAATGTAACTTAATTTCGATGAATTAAGTGAATTTAAGTTATTTTCGATGTATTCGATGTATGAAACTCAATTTCGATGAATTAAGTGAATTTAACTTATTTTCGATGTATTCGATGAATGTAACTTAATTTCGATGAATTAAGTGATTTCAAGTTATTTTCGATGTATTCGATGAATGTAACTTAATTTCGATGAATTAAGTGAATTTAAGTTATTTTCGATGTATTCGATGTATGAAACTTAATTTCGATGAATTAAGTGAATTTAAGTTATTTTCGATGTATTCGATGTATGAAACTCAATTTCGATGAATTAAGTGAATTTAACTTATTTTCGATGTATTCGATGAATGTAACTTAATTTCGATGAATTAAGTGATTTCAAGTTATTTTCGATGTATTCGATGAATGTAACTTAATTTCGATGAATTAAGTGAATTTAAGTTATTTTCGATGTATTCGATGTATGAAACTCAATTTCGATGAATTAAGTGAATTTAACTTATTTTCGATGTATTCGATGAATGTAACTCAATTTCGATGAATTAAGTGAATTGAACTTATTTTCGATGTATTCGATGAATGTAACTTAATTTCGATGAATTAAGTGATTTCAAGTTATTTTCGATGTATTCGATGAATGTAACTTAATTTCGATGAATTAAGTGATTTCAAGTTATTTTCGATGTATTCGATGTATGAAACTCAATTTCGATGAATTAAGTGAATTTAACTTATTTTCGATGTATTCGATGAATGTAACTTAATTTCGATGAATTAAGTGAATTGAACTTATTTTCGATGTATTCGATGAATATAACTTAATTTCGGTGAATTAAGAGAATTTAAGTTATTTTCGATGTATTCGATGAATGTAACTTAATTTCGATGAATTAAGTGATTTCAAGTTATTTTCGATGTATTCGATGTATGAAACTCAATTTCGATGAATTAAGTGAATTTAACTTATTTTCGATGTATTCGATGAATGTAACTTAATTTCGATGAATTAAGTGAATTTAACTTATTTTCGATGTATTCGATGAATGTAACTTAATTTCGATGAATTAAGTGAATTTAAGTTATTTTCGATGTATTCGATGAATGTAACTCAATTTCGATGAATTAAGTGAATTTAAGTTATTTTCGATGTATTCGATGAATGTAACTCAATTTCGATGAATTAAGTGAATTGAACTTATTTTCGATGTATTCGATGAATGTAACTTAATTTCGATGAATTAAGTGATTTCAAGTTATTTTCGATGAATTCGATGAATGTAACTTGATTTCGATGAATTAAGTGAATTTAAGTTATTTTCGATGTATTCGATGAATGTAACTTAATTTCGATGAATTAAGTGATTTCAAGTTATTTTCGATGTATTCGATGTATGAAACTCAATTTCGATGAATTAAGTGAATTTAACTTATTTTCGATGTATTCGATGAATGTAACTTAATTTCGATGAATTAAGTGAATTTAAGTTATTTTCGCTGTATTCGATGTATGAAACTCAATTTCGATGAATTAAGTGAATTTAACTTATTTTCGATGTATTCGATGAATATAACTTAATTTCGGTGAATTAAGTGAATTTCAGTTATTTTCGATGTATTCGATGAATGTAACTCAATTTCGATGAATTAAGTGAATTGAACTTATTTTCGATGTATTCGATGAATGTAACTTAATTTCGGCGAATTAAGTGATTTCAAGTTATTTTCGATGTATTCGATGAATGTAACTTAATTTCGATGAATTAAGTGAATTTAAGTTATTTTCGATGTATTCGATGTATGAAACTCAATTTCGATGAATTAAGTGAATTTAAGTTATTTTCGATGTATTCGATGTATGAAACTCAATTTCGATGAATTAAGTGAATTTAACTTATTTTCGATGTATTCGATGAATATAACTTAATTTCGGTGAATTAAGTGAATTTAAGTTATTTTCGATGTATTCGATGAATGTAACTCAATTTCGATGAATTAAGTGAATTGAACTTATTTTCGATGTATTCGATGAATGTAACTTAATTTCGATGAATTAAGTGATTTCAAGTTATTTTCGATGTATTCGATGAATGTAACTTAATTTCGATGAATTAAGTGAATTTAAGTTATTTTCGATGTATTCGATGTATGAAACTCAATTTCGATGAATTAAGTGAATTTAACTTATTTTCGATGTATTCGATGAATGTAACTCAATTTCGATGAATTAAGTGATTTCAAGTTATTTTCGATGTATTCGATGAATGTAACTTAATTTCGATGAATTAAGTGAATTTAAGTTATTTTCGATGTATTCGATGTATGAAACTCAATTTCGATGAATTAAGTGAATTTAAGTTATTTTCGATGTATTCGATGTATGAAACTCAATTTCGATGAATTAAGTGAATTTAAAGTATTTTCGATGTATTCGATGAATGTAACTCAATTTCGATGAATTAAGTGAATTGAACTTATTTTCGATGTATTCGATGAATGTAACTTAATTTCGATGAATTAAGTGATTTCAAGTTATTTTCGATGTATTCGATGAATGTAACTTAATTTCGATGAATTAAGTGATTTCAAGCTATTTTCGATGTATTCGATGTATGAAACTCAATTTCGATGAATTAAGTGAATTTAACTTATTTTCGATGTATTCGATGAATGTAACTTAATTTCGATGAATTAAGTGAATTGAACTTATTTTCGATGTATTCGATGAATGTAATTTAATTTCGATGAATTAAGTGATTTCAAGTTATTTTCGATGAATTCGATGAATGTAACTTGATTTCGATGAATTAAGTGAATTTAAGTTATTTTCGATGTATTCGATGTATGAAACTCAATTTCGATGAATTAAGTGAATTTAACTTATTTTCGATGTATTCGATGAATGTAACTTAATTTCGATGAATTAAGTGAATTGAACTTATTTTCGATGTATTCGATGAATATAACTTAATTTCGGTGAATTAAGTGAATTTAAGTTATTTTCGATGTATTCGATGAATGTAACTTAATTTCGATGAATTAAGTGAATTTAACTTATTTTCGATGTATTCGATGAATGTAACTTAATTTCGATGAATTAAGTGATTTCAAGTTATTTTCGATGTATTCGATGTATGAAACTCAATTTCGATGAATTAAGTGAATTTAACTTATTTTCGATGTATTCGATGAATGTAACTTAATTTCGATGAATTAAGTGAATTTAACTTATTTTCGATGTATTCGATGAATGTAACTTAATTTCGATGAATTAAGTGAATTTAAGTTATTTTCGATGTATTCGATGAATGTAACTCAATTTCGATGAATTAAGTGAATTTAAGTTATTTTCGATGTATTCGATGAATGTAACTCAATTTCGATGAATTAAGTGAATTGAACTTATTTTCGATGTATTCGATGAATGTAACTTAATTTCGATGAATTAAGTGATTTCAAGTTATTTTCGATGAATTCGATGAATGTAACTTGATTTCGATGAATTAAGTGAATTTAAGTTATTTTCGATGTATTCGATGTATGAAACTCAATTTCGATGAATTAAGTGAATTTAACTTATTTTCGATGTATTCGATGAATGTAACTTAATTTCGATGAATTAAGTGATTTCAAGTTATTTTCGATGTATTCGATGAATGTAACTTGATTTCGATGAATTAAGTGAATTGAAGTTATTTTCGATGTATTCGATGTATGAAACTCAATTTCGATGAATTAAGTGAATTTAACTTATTTTCGATGTATTCGATGAATGTAACTTAATTTCGATGAATTAAGTGAATTGAACTTATTTTCGATGTATTCGATGAATATAACTTAATTTCGGTGAATTAAGTGAATTTAAGTTATTTTCGATGTATTCGATGAATGTAACTTAATTTCGATGAATTAAGTGAATTTAACTTATTTTCGATGTATTCGATGAATGTAACTTAATTTCGATGAATTAAGTGATTTCAAGTTATTTTCGATGTATTCGATGTATGAAACTCAATTTCGATGAATTAAGTGAATTTAACTTATTTTCGATGTATTCGATGAATGTAACTTAATTTCGATGAATTAAGTGAATTTAACTTATTTTCGATGTATTCGATGAATGTAACTTAATTTCGATGAATTAAGTGAATTTAAGTTATTTTCGATGTATTCGATGAATGTAACTCAATTTCGATGAATTAAGTGAATTTAAGTTATTTTCGATGTATTCGATGAATGTAACTCAATTTCGATGAATTAAGTGAATTGAACTTATTTTCGATGTATTCGATGAATGTAACTTAATTTCGATGAATTAAGTGATTTCAAGTTATTTTCGATGAATTCGATGAATGTAACTTGATTTCGATGAATTAAGTGAATTTAAGTTATTTTCGATGTATTCGATGAATGTAACTTAATTTCGATGAATTAAGTGATTTCAAGTTATTTTCGATGTATTCGATGAATGTAACTTAATTTCGATGAATTAAGTGAATTTAAGTTATTTTCGATGTATTCGATGTATGAAACTCAATTTCGATGAATTAAGTGAATTTAACTTATTTTCGATGTATTCGATGAATGTAACTTAATTTCGATGAATTAAGTGATTTCAAGTTATTTTCGATGTATTCGATGAATGTAACTTAATTTCGATGAATTAAGTGAATTTAAGTTATTTTCGATGTATTCGATGTATGAAACTCAATTTCGATGAATTAAGTGAATTTAACTTATTTTCGATGTATTCGATGAATGTAACTCAATTTCGATGAATTAAGTGAATTGAACTTATTTTCGATGTATTCGATGAATGTAACTTAATTTCGATGAATTAAGTGAATTCAAGTTATTTTCGATGTACAGTACAGTCGCGATAGTTTCAACATGTGGTCGTTTCAACCTTTGATTATTTCACCCTCAGAATTATTGTATTATATACTCTGTAATTTCAATTGATGGTCAGAGTGATACCTCAGTAATTTCAACTTAAAATTTTTTTGGCTTCAAAAGTTAACGGAACTATTCATTTATGCGTATGTGGGCTCTAAAAGCGTAAACAATGGGCTACGCAAAACTCAGCTCCACCGAATAAAATCGAAACACTGCGAGAACTCCAAAATATGGCAATAAACAAGCAAGCCGAGCGTAGTTTAAAGCAACTAAAAATTAATACATTTTTTCAAAAAAATTAAATTATAAATTACCCCGTTTAAGACTAGGTTCAACCCGGGTTCAACCCAGTCATAAACGGATGTTGAGTTGAAACTGGGTCCACTCAACCCAACTCAGCTCTCCTATCTGGATCGAGTTGATATTTTACCTCATATACGCAGGTTGAGTTGATTGGGTTGAAGTGACATTTCTCTTGTTTGTTTACTATCCGTGAAGTCCGCCTTCGGCGTTAGTTTTATGTTCGATGTTTTTTCTGGTACAAGAAAAATAAATTATTTAGTTATCAATTTTTACATATCTATAAATGAAAATTTTACACAAAAAGTTGAGGTTATGTTTTGATATCAATTCAACTCGATTTCAACCCAAAGTGAACTCAACTCGACATCATATACGGTGGTCGAAATGTCAACTCAATCTCGACTCAACTTTTCGACCTAGTCATAAACGGGGTAAATGTCACTTCAAATGACAGATATCAAATAATTATTGTTCCTATTTTTCAATAAAAACTGAATTATTGTTACTTTTGTTAAAATTGAGTGTTTAAATAAGTCAGAAATTTTAAGCACACTGCCTTGATTATTTCAACTATTTTGATAATTTCAACCACCCCGGTTTTAATTAGTTGAAACTATCGCGACTGTACTGTATTCGATGTATGAAACTCAATTTCGATGAATTAAGTGAATTTAACTTATTTTCGATGTATTCGATGAATGTAACTTAATTTCGATGAATTAAGTGATTTCAAGTTATTTTCGATGTATTCGATGAATGTAACTTAATTTCGATGAATTAAGTGAATTTAAGTTATTTTCGATGTATTCGATGTATGAAACTCAATTTCGATGAATTAAGTGAATTTAACTTATTTTCGATGTATTCGATGAATGTAACTTAATTTCGATGAATTAAGTGATTTCAAGTTATTTTCGATGAATTCGATGAATGCAACTTGATTTCGATGAATTAAGTGAATTTAAGTTATTTTCGATGTATTATGTATGAAACTCAATTTCGATGAATTAAGTGAATTTAACTTATTTTCGATGTATTCGATGAATGTAACTCAATTTCGATGAATTAAGTGAATTTAACTTATTTTCGATGTATTCGATGAATGTAACTTAATTTCGATGAATTAAGTGAATTTAACTTATTTTCGATGTATTCGATGAATGTAACTTAATTTCGATGAATTAAGTGAATTTAACTTATTTTCGATGTATTCGATGAATATAACTTAATTTCGGTGAATTAAGTGATTTCAAGTTATTTTCGATGTATTCGATGAATGTAACTTAATTTCGATGAATTAAGTGAATTTAAGTTATTTTCGATGTATTCGATGTATGAAACTCAATTTCGATGAATTAAGTGAATTTAACTTATTTTCGATGTATTCGATGAATGTAACTCAATATCGATGAATTAAGTGATTTCAAGTTATTTTCGATGTATTCGATGAATGTAACTTAATTTCGATGAATTAAGTGAATTTAAGTTATTTTCGATGTATTCGATGTATGAAACTCAATTTCGATGAATTAATTGAATTTAAGTTATTTTCGATGTATTCGATGTATGAAACTCAATTTCGATGAATTAAGTGAATTTAACTTATTTTCGATGTATTCGATGAATGTAACTTAATTTCGATGAATTAAGTGATTTCAAGTTATTTTCGATGTATTCGATGTATGAAACTCAATTTCGATGAATTAAGTGAATTTAACTTATTTTCGATGTATTCGATGAATGTAACTTAATTTCGATGAATTAAGTGAATTTAAGTTATTTTCGCTGTATTCGATGTATGAAACTCAATTTCGATGAATTAAGTGAATTTAACTTATTTTCGATGTATTCTATGAATATAACTTAATTTCGGTGAATTAAGTGAATTTCAGTTATTTTCGATGTATTCGATGAATGTAACTCAATTTCGATGAATTAAGTGAATTGAACTTATTTTCGATGTATTCGGTGAATGTAACTTAATTTCGGTGAATTAAGTGATTTCAAGTTATTTTCGATGTATTCGATGAATGTAACTTAATTTCGATGAATTAAGTGAATTTAAGTTATTTTCGATGTGTTCGATGTATGAAACTCAATTTCGATGAATTAAGTGAATTTAAGTTATTTTCGATGTATTCGATGTATGAAACTCAATTTCGATGAATTAAGTGAATTTAACTTATTTTCGATGTATTCGATGAATATAACTTAATTTCGGTGAATTAAGTGAATTTAAGTTATTTTCGATGTATTCGATGAATGTAACTCAATTTCGATGAATTAAGTGAATTGAACTTATTTTCGATGTATTCGATGAATGTAACTTAATTTCGATGAATTAAGTGATTTCAAGTTACTTTCGATGTATTCGATGAATGTAACTTAATTTCGATGAATTAAGTGAATTTAAGTTATTTTCGATGTATTCGATGTATGAAACTCAATTTCGATGAATTAAGTGAATTTAAGTTATTTTCGATGTATTCGATGTATGAAACTCAATTTCGATGAATTAAGTGAATTTAACTTATTTTCGATGTATTCGATGAATGTAACTCAATTTCGATGAATTAAGTGAATTGAACTTATTTTCGATGTATTCGATGAATGTAACTTAATTTCGATGAATTAAGTGATTTCAAGTTATTTTCGATGTATTCGATGAATGTAACTTAATTTCGATGAATTAAGTGATTTCAAGTTATTTTCGATGTATTCGATGTATGAAACTCAATTTCGATGAATTAAGTGAATTTAACTTATTTTCGATGTATTCGATGAATGTAACTTAATTTCGATGAATTAAGTGAATTGAACTTATTTTCGATGTATTCGATGAATGTAACTTAATTTCGATGAATTAAGTGATTTCAAGTTATTTTCGATTAATTCGATGAATGTAACTTGATTTCGATGAATTAAGTGAATTTAAGTTATTTTCGATGTATTCGATGTATGAAACTCAATTTCGATGAATTAAGTGAATTTAACTTATTTTCGATGTATTCGATGAATGTAACTTAATTTCGATGAATTAAGTGAATTGAACTTATTTTCGATGTATTCGATGAATATAACTTAATTTCGGTGAATTAAGTGAATTTAAGTTATTTTCGATGTATTCGATGAATGTAACTTAATTTCGATGAATTAAGTGAATTTAACTTATTTTCGATGTATTCGATGAATGTAACTTAATTTCGATGAATTAAGTGATTTCAAGTTATTTTCGATGTATTCAATGTATGAAACTCAATTTCGATGAATTAAGTGAATTTAACTTATTTTCGATGTATTCGATGAATGTAACTTAATTTCGATGAATTAAGTGAATTTAAGTTATTTTCGATGTATTCGATGTATGAAACTCAATTTCGATGAATTAAGTGAATTTAAGTTATTTTCGATGTATTCGATGTATGAAACTCAATTTCGATGAATTAAGTGAATTTAACTTATTTTCGATGTATTCGATGAATGTAACTCAATTTCGATGAATTAAGTGAATTGAACTTATTTTCGATGTATTCGATGAATGTAACTTAATTTCGATGAATTAAGTGATTTCAAGTTATTTTCGATGTATTCGATGAATGTAACTTAATTTCGATGAATTAAGTGATTTCAAGTTATTTTCGATGTATTCGATGTATGAAACTCAATTTCGATGAATTAAGTGAATTTAACTTATTTTCGATGTATTCGATGAATGTAACTTAATTTCGATGAATTAAGTGAATTGAACTTATTTTCGATGTATTCGATGAATGTAACTTAATTTCGATGAATTAAGTGATTTCAAGTTATTTTCGATTAATTCGATGAATGTAACTTGATTTCGATGAATTAAGTGAATTTAAGTTATTTTCGATGTATTCGATGTATGAAACTCAATTTCGATGAATTAAGTGAATTTAACTTATTTTCGATGTATTCGATGAATGTAACTTAATTTCGATGAATTAAGTGAATTGAACTTATTTTCGATGTATTCGATGAATATAACTTAATTTCGGTGAATTAAGTGAATTTAAGTTATTTTCGATGTATTCGATGAATGTAACTTAATTTCGATGAATTAAGTGAATTTAACTTATTTTCGATGTATTCGATGAATGTAACTTAATTTCGATGAATTAAGTGATTTCAAGTTATTTTCGATGTATTCAATGTATGAAACTCAATTTCGATGAATTAAGTGAATTTAACTTATTTTCGATGTATTCGATGAATGTAACTTAATTTCGATGAATTAAGTGAATTTAACTTATTTTCGATGTATTCGATGAATGTAACTTAATTTCGATGAATTAAGTGAATTTAAGTTATTTTCGATGTATTCGATGAATGTAACTCAATTTCGATGAATTAAGTGAATTTAAGTTATTTTCGATGTATTCGATGAATGTAACTCAATTTCGATGAATTAAGTGAATTGAACTTATTTTCGATGTATTCGATGAATGTAACTTAATTTCGATGAATTAAGTGATTTCAAGTTATTTTCGATGAATTCGATGAATGTAACTTGATTTCGATGAATTAAGTGAATTTAAGTTATTTTCGATGTATTCGATGAATGTAACTTAATTTCGATGAATTAAGTGATTTCAAGTTATTTTCGATGTATTCGATGAATGTAACTTAATTTCGATGAATTAAGTGAATTTAAGTTATTTTCGATGTATTCGATGTATGAAACTCAATTTCGATGAATTAAGTGAATTTAACTTATTTTCGATGTATTCGATGAATGTAACTTAATTTCGATGAATTAAGTGAATTGAACTTATTTTCGATGTATTCGATGAATATAACTTAATTTCGGTGAATTAAGTGAATTTAAGTTATTTTCGATGTATTCGATGAATATAACTTAATTTCGGTGAATTAAGTGAATTTAAGTTATTTTCGATGTATTCGATGTATGAAACTCAATTTCGATGAATTAAGTGAATTTAACTTATTTTCGATGTATTCGATGAATGTAACTTAATTTCGATGAATTAAGTGATTTCAAGTTATTTTCGATGTTTTCGATGTATGAAACTCAATTTCGATGAATTAAGTGAATTTAACTTATTTTCGATGTATTCGATGAATGTAACTTAATTTCGATGAATTAAGTGAATTTAAGTTATTTTCGATGTATTCGATGAATGTAACTTAATTTCGATGAATTAAGTGATTTCAAGTTATTTTCGATGTATTCGATGTATGAAACTCAATTTCGATGAATTAAGTGAATTTAACTTATTTTCGATGTATTCTATGAATGTAACTTAATTTCGATGAATTAAGTGAATTTAAGTTATTTTCGATGTATTCGATGAATATAACTTAATTTCGGTGAATTAAGTGAATTTAAGTTATTTTCGATGTATTCGATGTATGAAACTCAATTTCGATGAATTAAGTGAATTTAACTTATTTTCGATGTATTCGATGAATGTAACTTAATTTCGATGAATTAAGTGAATTTAAGTTATTTTCGATGTATTCGATGAATGTAACTTAATTTCGATGAATTAAGTGATTTCAAGTTATTTTCGATGTATTCGATGTATGAAACTCAATTTCGATGAATTAAGTGAATTTAAGTTATTTTCGATGTATTCGATGAATATAACTTAATTTCGGTGAATTAAGTGAATTTAAGTTATTTTCGATGTATTCGATGTATGAAACTAAATTTCGATGAATTAAGTGAATATAACTTATTTTCGATGTATTCGATGAATGTAACTTAATTTCGATGAATTAAGTGAATTTAAGTTATTTTCGATGTATTCGATGAATGTAACTTAATTTCGATGAATTAAGTGAATTTAAGTTATTTTCGATGTATTCGATGAATACAACTTAATTTCGGTGAATTAAGTGAATTTAAGTTATTTTCGATGTATTCGATGTATGAAACTCAATTTCGATGAATTAAGTGAATTTAACTTATTTTCGATGTATTCGATGAATGTAACTTAATTTCGATGAATTAAGTGATTTCAAGTTATTTTCGATGAATTCGATGAATGTAACTTGATTTCGATGAATTAAGTGAATTTAAGTTATTTTCGATGTATTCGATGAATGTAACTTAATTTCGATGAATTAAGTGAATTTAAGTTATTTTCGATGTATTCGATGAATGTAACTTAATTTCGATGAATTAAGTGAATTAAAGTTATTTTCGATGTATTCGATGTATGAAACTCAATTTCGATGAATTAAGTGAATTTAACTTATTTTCGATGTATTCGATGAATGTAACTTAATTTCGATGAATTAAGTGAATTTAAGTTATTTTCGATGTATTCGATGAATGTAACTTAATTTCGATGAATTAAGTGAATTTAAGTTATTTTCGATGTATTCGATGTATGAAACTCAATTTCGATGAATTAAGTGAATTTAACTTATTTTCGATGTATTCGATGAATGTAACTTAATTTCGATGAATTAAGTGATTTTAAGTTATTTTCGATGTATTCGATGAATGTAACTTAATTTCGATGAATTAAGTGAATTTATGTTATTTTCGATGTATTCGATGTATGAAACTCAATTTCGATGAATTAAGTGAATTTAACTTATTTTCGATGTATTCGATGAATGTAACTCAATTTCGATGAATTAAGTGAATTGAACTTATTTTCGATGTATTCGATGAATGTAACTTAATTTCGATGAATTAAGTGATTTCAAGTTATTTTCGATGTATTCGATGAATGTAACTTAATTTCGATGAATTAAGTGAATTTAAGTTATTTTCGATGTATTCGATGTATGAAACTCAATTTCGATGAATTAAGTGAATTTAACTTATTTTCGATGTATTCGATGTATGAAACTCAATTTCGATGAATTAAGTGAATTTAACTTATTTTCGATGTATTCGATGAATGTAACTTAATTTCGATGAATTAAGTGAATTGAACTTATTTTCGGTGTATTCGATGAATGTAACTTAATTTCGATGAATTAAGTGATTTCAAGTTATTTTCGATGAATTCGATGAATGTAACTTGATTTCGATGAATTAAGTGAATTTAAGTTATTTTCGATGTATTCGATGTATGAAACTCAATTTCGATGAATTAAGTGAATTTAACTTATTTTCGATGTATTCGATGAATGTAACTTAATTTCGATGAATTAAGTGAATTGAACTTATTTTCGATGTATTCGATGAATATAACTTAATTTCGGTGAATTAAGTGAATTTAAGTTATTTTCGATGTATTCGATGAATGTAACTTAATTTCGATGAATTAAGTGAATTTAACTTATTTTCGATGTATTCGATGAATGTAACTTAATTTCGATGAATTAAGTGATTTCAAGTTATTTTCGATGTATTCGATGTATGAAACTCAATTTCGATGAATTAAGTGAATTTAACTTATTTTCGATGTATTCGATGAATGTAACTTAATTTCGATGAATTAAGTGAATTTAACTTATTTTCGATGTATTCGATGAATGTAACTTAATTTCGATGAATTAAGTGAATTTAAGTTATTTTCGATGTATTCGATGAATGTAACTCAATTTCGATGAATTAAGTGAATTTAAGTTATTTTCGATGTATTCGATGAATGTAACTCAATTTCGATGAATTAAGTGAATTGAACTTATTTTCGATGTATTCGATGAATGTAACTTAATTTCGATGAATTATGTGATTTCAAGTTATTTTCGATGAATTCGATGAATGTAACTTGATTTCGATGAATTAAGTGAATTTAAGTTATTTTCGATGTATTCGATGAATGTAACTTAATTTCGATGAATTAAATGATTTCAAGTTATTTTCGATGTATTCGATGAATGTAACTTAATTTCGATGAATTAAGTGAATTTAAGTTATTTTCGATGTATTCGATGTATGAAACTCAATTTCGATGAATTAAGTGAATTTAACTTATTTTCGATGTATTCGATGAATGTAACTTAATTTCGATGAATTAAGTGATTTCAAGTTATTTTGGATGTATTCGATGAATGTAACTTAATTTCGATGAATTAAGTGAATTTAAGTTATTTTCGATGTATTCGATGTATGAAACTCAATTTCGATGAATTAAGTGAATTTAACTTATTTTCGATGTATTCGATGAATGTAACTCAATTTCGATGAATTAAGTGAATTGAACTTATTTTCGATGTATTCGATGAATGTAACTTAATTTCGATGAATTAAGTGAATTCAAGTTATTTTCGATGTATGTATTCGATGTATGAAACTCAATTTCGATGAATTAAGTGAATTTAACTTATTTTCGATGTATTCGATGAATGTAACTTAATTTCGATGAATTAAGTGATTTCAAGTTATTTTCGATGTATTCGATGAATGTAACTTAATTTCGATGAATTAAGTGAATTTAAGTTATTTTCGATGTATTCGATGTATGAAACTCAATTTCGATGAATTAAGTGAATTTAACTTATTTTCGATGTATTCGATGAATGTAACTTAATTGCGATGAATTAAGTGATTTCAAGTTATTTTCGATGAATTCGATGAATGCAACTTGATTTCGATGAATTAAGTGAATTTAAGTTATTTTCGATGTATTCGATGTATGAAACTCAATTTCGATGAATTAAGTGAATTTAACTTATTTTCGATGTATTCGATGAATGTAACTCAATTTCGATGAATTAAGTGAATTTAACTTATTTTCGATGTATTCGATGAATGTAACTTAATTTCGATGAATTAAGTGAATTTAACTTATTTTCGATGTATTCGATGAATGTAACTTAATTTCGATGAATTAAGTGAATTTAACTTATTTTCGATGTATTCGATGAATATAACTTAATTTCGGTGAATTAAGTGATTTCAAGTTATTTTCGATGTATTCGATGAATGTAACTTAATTTCGATGAATTAAGTGAATTCAAGTTATTTTCGATGTATTCGATGTATGAAACTCAATTTCGATGAATTAAGTGAATTTAACTTATTTTCGATGTATTCGATGAATGTAACTCAATTTCGATGAATTAAGTGATTTCAAGTTATTTTCGATGTATTCGATGAATGTAACTTAATTTCGATGAATTAAGTGAATTTAAGTTATTTTCGATGTATTCGATGTATGAAACTCAATTTCGATGAATTAAGTGAATTTAAGTTATTTTCGATGTATTCGATGTATGAAACTCAATTTCGATGAATTAAGTGAATTTAACTTATTTTCGATGTATTCGATGAATGTAACTTAATTTCGATGAATTAAGTGAATTTAAGTTATTTTCGCTGTATTCGATGTATGAAACTCAATTTCGATGAATTAAGTGAATTTAACTTATTTTCGATGTATTCGATGAATATAACTTAATTTCGGTGAATTAAGTGAATTTCAGTTATTTTCGATGTATTCGATGAATGTAACTCAATTTCGCTGAATTAAGTGAATTGAACTTATTTTCGATGTATTCGATGAATGTAACTTAATTTCGGTGAATTAAGTGATTTCAAGTTATTTTCGATGTATTCGATGAATGTAACTTAATTTCGATGAATTAAGTGAATTTAAGTTATTTTCGATGTATTCGATGTATGAAACTCAATTTCGATGAATTAAGTGAATTTAAGTTATTTTCGATGTATTCGATGAATATAACTTAATTTCGGTGAATTAAGTGAATTTAAGTTATTTTCGATGTATTCGATGAATGTAACTCAATTTCGATGAATTAAGTGAATTGAACTTATTTTCGATGTATTCGATGAATGTAACTTAATTTCGATGAATTAAGTGATTTCAAGTTATTTTCGATGTATTCGATGAATGTAACTTAATTTCGATGAATTAAGTGAATTTAAGTTATTTTCGATGTATTCGATGTATGAAACTCAATTTCGATGAATTAAGTGAATTTAACTTATTTTCGATGTATTCGATGAATGTAACTTAATTTCGATGAATTAAGTGAATTTAAGTAATTTTCGCTGTATTCGATGTATGAAACTCAATTTCGATGAATTAAGTGAATTTAACTTATTTTCGATGTATTCGATGAATATGACTTAATTTCGGTGAATTAAGTAAATTTCAGTTATTTTCGATGTATTCGATGAATGTAACTCAATTTCGATGAATTAAGTGAATTGAACTTATTTTCGATGTATTCGATGAATGTAACTTAATTTCGGTGAATTAAGTGATTTCAAGTTATTTTCGATGTATTCGATGAATGTAACTTAATTTCGATGAATTAAGTGAATTTAAGTTATTTTCGATGTATTCGATGTATGAAACTCAATTTCGATGAATTAAGTGAATTTAAATTATTTTCGATGTATTCGATGTATGAAACTCAATTTCGATGAATTAGGTGAATTTAACTTATTTTCGATGTATTCGATGAATATAACTTAATTTCGGTGAATTAAGTGAATTTAAGTTATTTTCGATGTATTCGATGAATGTAACTCAATTTCGATGAATTAAGTGAATTGAACTTATTTTCGATGTATTCGATGAATGTAACTTAATTTCGATGAATTAAGTGATTTCAAGTTATTTTCGATGTATTCGATGAATGTAACTTAATTTCGATGAATTAAGTGAATTTAAGTTATTTTCGATGTATTCGATGTATGAAACTCAATTTCGATGAATTAAGTGAATTTAACTTATTTTCGATGTATTCGATGAATGTAACTCAATTTCGATGAATTAAGTGATTTCAAGTTATTTTCGATGTATTCGATGAATGTAACTTAATTTCGATGAATTAAGTGAATTTAAGTTATTTTCGATGTATTCGATGTATGAAACTCAATTTCGATGAATTAAGTGAATTTAAGTTATTTTCGATGTATTCGATGTATGAAACTCAATTTCGATGAATTAAGTGAATTTAACTTATTTTCGATGTATTCGATGAATGTAACTCAATTTCGATGAATTAAGTGAATTGAACTTATTTTCGATGTATTCGATGAATGTAACTTAATTTCGATGAATTAAGTGATTTCAAGTTATTTTCGATGTATTCGATGAATGTAACTTAATTTCGATGAATTAAGTGATTTCAAGTTATTTTCGATGTATTCGATGTATGAAACTCAATTTCGATGAATTAAGTGAATTTAACTTATTTTCGATGTATTCGATGAATGTAACTTAATTTCGATGAATTAAGTGAATTGAACTTATTTTCGATGTATTCGATGAATGTAACTTAATTTCGATGAATTAAGTGATTTCAAGTTATTTTCGATGAATTCGATGAATGTAACTTGATTTCGATGAATTAAGTGAATTTAAGCTATTTTCGATGTATTCGATGTATGAAACTCAATTTCGATGAATTAAGTGAATTTAACTTATTTTCGATGTATTCGATGAATGTAACTTAATTTCGATGAATTAAGTGAATTGAACTTATTTTTGATGTATTCGATGAATATAACTTAATTTCGGTGAATTAAGTGAATTTAAGTTATTTTCGATGTATTCGATGAATGTAACTTAATTTCGATGAATTAAGTGAATTTAACTTATTTTCGATGTATTCGATGAATGTAACTTAATTTCGATGAATTAAGTGATTTCAAGTTATTTTCGATGTATTCGATGTATGAAACTCAATTTCGATGAATTAAGTGAATTTAACTTATTTTCGATGTATTCGATGAATGTAACTTAATTTCGATGAATTAAGTGAATTTAACTTATTTTCGATGTATTCGATGAATGTAACTTAATTTCGATGAATTAAGTGAATTTAAGTTATTTTCGATGTATTCGATGAATGTTACTCAATTTCGATGAATTAAGTGAATTTAAGTTATTTTCGATGTATTCGATGAATGTAACTCAATTTCGATGAATTAAGTGAATTGAACTTATTTTCGATGTATTCGATGAATGTAACTTAATTTCGATGAATTAAGTGATTTCAAGTTATTTTCGATGAATTCGATGAATTCGATGAATGTAACTTGATTTCGATGAATTAAGTGAATTTAAGTTATTTTCGATGTATTCGATGAATGTAACTTAATTTCGATGAATTAAGTGATTTCAAGTTATTTTCGATGTATTCGATGAATGTAACTTAATTTCGATGAATTAAGTGAATTTAAGTTATTTTCGATGTATTCGATGTATGAAACTCAATTTCGATGAATTAAGTGAATTTAACTTATTTTCGATGTATTCGATGAATGTAACTTAATTTCGATGAATTAAGTGATTTCAAGTTATTTTCGATGTATTCGATGAATGTAACTTAATTTCGATGAATTAAGTGAATTTAAGTTATTTTCGATGTATTCGATGTATGAAACTCAATTTCGATGAATTAAGTGAATTTAACTTATTTTCGATGTATTCGATGAATGTAACTCAATTTCGATGAATTAAGTGAATTGAACTTATTTTCGATGTATTCGATGAATGTAACTTAATTTCGATGAATTAAGTGAATTCAAGTTATTTTCGATGTACAGTACAGTCGCGATAGTTTCAACATGTGGTCGTTTCAACCTTTGATTATTTCACCCTCAGAATTATTGTATTATATACTCTGTAATTTCAATTGATGGTCAGAGTGATACCTCAGTAATTTCAACTTAAAATTTTTTTGGCTTCAAAAGTTAACGGAACTATTCATTTATGCGTATGTGGGCTCTAAAAGCGTAAACAATGGGCTACGCAAAACTCAGCTCCACCGAATAAAATCGAAACACTGCGAGAACTCCAAAATATGGCAATAAACAATCAAGCCGAGCGTAGTTTAAAGCAACTAAAAATTAATACATTTTTTCAAAAAAATTAAATTATAAATTACCCCGTTTATGACTAGGTTCAACCCGGGTTCAACCCAGTCATAAACGGATGTTGAGTTGAAACTGGGTCCACTCAACCCAACTCAGCTCTCCTATCTGGATCGAGTTGATATTTTACCTCATATACGCAGGTTGAGTTGATTGGGTTGAAGTGACATTTCTCTTGTTTGTTTACTATCCGTGAAGTCCGCCTTCGGCGTTAGTTTTATGTTCGATGTTTTTTCTGGTACAAGAAAAATAAATTATTTAGTTATCAATTTTTACATATCTATAAATGAAAATTTTACACAAAAAGTTGAGGTTATGTTTTGATATCAATTCAACTCGATTTCAACCCAAAGTGAACTCAACTCGACATCATATACGGTGGTCGAAATGTCAACTCAATCTCGACTCAACTTTTCGACCTAGTCATAAACGGGGTAAATGTCACTTCAAATGACAGATATCAAATAATTATTGTTCCTATTTTTCAATAAAAACTGAATTATTGTTACTTTTGTTAAAATTGAGTGTTTAAATAAGTCAGAAATTTTAAGCACACTGCCTTGATTATTTCAACTATTTTGATAATTTCAACCACCCCGGTTTTAATTAGTTGAAACTATCGCGACTGTACTGTATTCGATGTATGAAACTCAATTTCGATGAATTAAGTGAATTTAACTTATTTTCGATGTATTCGATGAATGTAACTTAATTTCGATGAATTAAGTGATTTCAAGTTATTTTCGATGTATTCGATGAATGTAACTTAATTTCGATGAATTAAGTGAATTTAAGTTATTTTCGATGTATTCGATGTATGAAACTCAATTTCGATGAATTAAGTGAATTTAACTTATTTTCGATGTATTCGATGAATGTAACTTAATTTCGATGAATTAAGTGATTTCAAGTTATTTTCGATGAATTCGATGAATGCAACTTGATTTCGATGAATTAAGTGAATTTAAGTTATTTTCGATGTATTCGATGTATGAAACTCAATTTCGATGAATTAAGTGAATTTAACTTATTTTCGATGTATTCGATGAATGTAACTCAATTTCGATGAATTAAGTGAATTTAACTTATTTTCGATGTATTCGATGAATGTAACTTAATTTCGATGAATTAAGTGAATTTAACTTATTTTCGATGTATTCGATGAATGTAACTTAATTTCGATGAATTAAGTGAATTTAACTTATTTTCGATGTATTCGATGAATATAACTTAATTTCGGTGAATTAAGTGATTTCAAGTTATTTTCGATGTATTCGATGAATGTAACTTAATTTCGATGAATTAAGTGAATTTAAGTTATTTTCGATGTATTCGATGTATGAAACTCAATTTCGATGAATTAAGTGAATTTAACTTATTTTCGATGTATTCGATGAATGTAACTCAATTTCGATGAATTAAGTGATTTCAAGTTATTTTCGATGTATTCGATGAATGTAACTTAATTTCGATGAATTAAGTGAATTTAAGTTATTTTCGATGTATTCGATGTATGAAACTCAATTTCGATGAATTAAGTGAATTTAAGTTATTTTCGATGTATTCGATGTATGAAACTCAATTTCGATGAATTAAGTGAATTTAACTTATTTTCGATGTATTCGATGAATGTAACTTAATTTCGATGAATTAAGTAATTTCAAGTTATTTTCGATGTATTCGATGTATGAAACTCAATTTCGATGAATTAAGTGAATTTAACTTATTTTCGATGTATTCGATGAATGTAACTTAATTTCGATGAATTAAGTGAATTTAAGTTATTTTCGCTGTATTCGATGTATGAAACTCAATTTCGATGAATTAAGTGAATTTAACTTATTTTCGATGTATTCGATGAATATAACTTAATTTCGGTGAATTAAGTGAATTTCAGTTATTTTCGATGTATTCGATGAATGTAACACAATTTCGATGAATTAAGTGAATTGAACTTATTTTCGATGTATTCGATGAATGTAACTTAATTTCGGTGAATTAAGTGATTTCAAGTTATTTTCGATGTATTCGATGAATGTAACTTAATTTCGATGAATTAAGTGAATTTAAGTTATTTTCGATGTATTCGATGTATGAAACTCAATTTCGATGAATTAAGTGAATTTAAGTAATTTTCGATGTATTCGATGTATGAAACTCAATTTCGATGAATTAAGTGAATTTAACTTATTTTCGATGTATTCGATGAATGTAACTCAATTTCGATGAATTAAGTGAATTGAACTTATTTTCGATGTATTCGATGAATGTAACTTAATTTCGATGAATTAAGTGATTTCAAGTTATTTTCGATGTATTCGATGAATGTAACTTAATTTCGATGAATTAAGTGATTTCAAGTTATTTTCGATGTATTCGATGTATGAAACTCAATTTCGATGAATTAAGTGAATTTAACTTATTTTCGATGTATTCGATGAATGTAACTTAATTTCGATGAATTAAGTGAATTGAACTTATTTTCGATGTATTCGATGAATGTAACTTAATTTCGATGAATTAAGTGAATTGAACTTATTTTCGATGTATTCGATGAATGTAACTTAATTTCGATGAATTAAGTGATTTCAAGTTATTTTCGATGTATTCGATGAATGTAACTTAATTTCGATGAATTAAGTGATTTCAAGTTATTTTCGATGTATTCGATGTATGAAACTCAATTTCGATGAATTAAGTGAATTTAACTTATTTTCGATGTATTCGATGAATATAACTTAATTTCGGTGAATTAAGTGAATTTAAGTTATTTTCGATGTATTCGATGAATGTAACTCAATTTCGATGAATTAAGTGAATTGAACTTATTTTCGATGTATTCGATGAATGTAACTTAATTTCGATGAATTAAGTGATTTCAAGTTATTTTCGATGTATTCGATGAATGTAACTTAATTTCGATGAATTAAGTGAATTTAAGTTATTTTCGATGTATTCGATGTATGAAACTCAATTTCGATGAATTAAGTGAATTTAAGTTATTTTCGATGTATTCGATGTATGAAACTCAATTTCGATGAATTAAGTGAATTTAACTTATTTTCGATGTATTCGATGAATGTAACTCAATTTCGATGAATTAAGTGAATTGAACT
>CATLJY010000831.1:0-70007 GCA_949987705.1 Thereva unica
TATGATAAGTAGAATACAATAAGCAATGTAGTATACAAAATATATCTTTAGATCCATGGCGGCTGTCTCAAGAGGCCGGCTTACCACTTTCTTCACAACCACCTCAACATGGGTATCAAATGAAAGGGTTGTTAAGTAGAATATAATAAGCAATGTAGTATACAAAATATATCTTTAGATCCATGGTGGCCGTCTCAAGAGGCCCGATTACCATTTTCTTCACAACCACCTCAACATGGGTATCAAATGAAAGGGTATGTTAAGTACAATACAATAAGCAATGTAGTATACAAAATATATCTTTAGATCCATGGCGGCCGTCTCAATAGGGCGGGGTACCACTTTCTTCACAACCACCTCGACATGCGTATCAAATGAAAGGGTATGTTAAGTACAATACAATGAGCAATGTAGTATACAAAATCTATCTTTAGATCCATGGTGGCCGTCTCAAGAGGGCGGGGTACCACTTTCTTCACAACCACCTCGACATGGGTATCAAATGAAAGGGTATGATAAGTAGAATACAATAAGCAATGTAGTATACAAAATATATCTTTAGATCCATGGCGGCCGTCTAAAAAGGCCGGATTACCACTTTCTTCACAACCCCCTCAACATTGGTATCAAATTAAAGGGTATGATAAGTAGAATACAATAAGCAATGTAGTAGACTCAATATACCGATTCATGGTGGCCGACGCAAGACCCATGTTCTTTGAGACATTTCATCTGTATAAAATTCATATCTCGAAAAATATTAAGTCAATGGATGGCCGACGCAAGACCCATGTTCTTTGAGACATTTCATCTGAGTAAAATTCATATCTCGAAAAGTATTAAGTCAATGGATGGTTTTTATTGTTTACTATTGACTTATGGGTGCAGCGTAGGCGCACCGGGTCCCAGCTAGTAACTTTTTTCAGAATTTTTGTTTTTTTTTAATTTTTCGAAAATTGACAAAAAAAATTTTTTAATGGCTCCAATAATTCTGAAAAAAATCACACATATTCTTTGACGAATTCTAAACATTTCTTGTTCTATAAAATTTTTTCTTAGGATGCTTTGTTTTCCGGTAAAAACTTGCTAAAATGCAATTATTGATAATTTTTTCGACCCACTCTGGCAAAGGAAGGTTTAGGTTTTTGAAAATTTTACATAAAACAAAATATTTCAGTTTTTGTACAACGAAATAGGTGCCACTGTACCCGTGCCAAAAAAAACCAAAAACACGAATTTTATTCAAGTTTTAATTTTTTTTCTCAAAATCCTTGGCCAAAGAAGTGGGCGAATCACCCCAATTTTGTAAAAATTGTCTCTTGCCACTGAAAATCAAAAAGTAGACACTTCAACGAAAATTTTGAGGCCATCTAAACATTTGTATCTTAGAACCACAAGTGGTCAGAGCGTGTGGGCGGTTTCACAAAGAATGATATATATATATATATATATATATATATATATATATATATGTGTATATATATATATATATATATATATATATATATATATGTATATATATATATATATATATATATATATATACATAGAGTTTCCCTTCTAATGCAGAAGGCGCACTTCCCAGCAGGGCTGAGAAATATTTACCACTGCCGTGCCTCTGCTGAGACATGCAAACATAAAAGATTAAGTACCAATAAAAATTGCATGCGAAACACATAAACAGTCATGAGACAACAAATAGACTCCTTTCAAGCAGGTCTTTGTTAGTGCTTTCGCTAAATCCAAAATCTGCGACTCTTTTGACAAGCTCTCTGTATTGGACAACACAATGACGCAGCTTAAAGCGGACTTAAAATTGCAGTTCTCCAATTCCTATCAGCAGCAACAACATTCCTATCACAGAACCTGCTTTCTTGAACCCATTACAACCACCGATTGTAAAAAACACCTTGATCTCGAGCGGATTCGAGTGATCGTCGGTATTTGCTATCTCGATTACGAGAAATGAAGGTTTATGACAATGTTAGGCTTTTCCTCGCCTACATGCATAATAAGCCTGATTCTACCTGTATCCATGGTAAAACAAGGACCAGCCTTACCATCGCGATCCAACAGGAAGATCTTCCCACGGATCATGCTGCCTTGCTCGAACTGTACACTAGGTACCACGAGCATTTCGGCGTTAACTCCCAACCGCTTGTGCTGCTCATGTAAGATCGCTACATGTTTCACAGCTCCAAAAAAGCCGCGATGAGGCGAATAGATATTACCGCCCATAACTAGTTACTTCCCCAATTGCCGATCCCTCCCCGTCGCTTCTCCGTAAACCTATCCTACCCGAGATAAGAATCTTTTACCACAACTGTAGTGGTATTAGAACCAAAATTAATAATCTTTTTATTGACTCCAAATCATGTCGTTATAATGTACTTGTACTCACCGAAACCTGGTTAAATGATTCATTCCTAAATGAAGAAATTTTGGACAGCAGCTGGACAATCTACAGGTGCGATAGAGACTACAGTTCCACTGGTCACACAAGAGGGGGTGGAGTCCTTATAGCTGTCAAAAACTCTTTAGATAGTGAATTGATTACGACTCCTCGTTCAAAATCCTTTGAACACGTCTTCATACGTATCAAATCTGCCCTGAAGCATACATTCATCGGCACGATCTATATACCCCCTAATTCCGACGAATCAAATTATGATAATTTATTACGTATAGTGGAGGAAGTTAACGAGGCTCTCCGCGATAACGACATCATATTTATACTAGGCGATTTTAACCGGCCAAACATTTCTTTCATCCCTGACGAGGAAGATAATAAATTACTCCCAATTAATGTCATTAATGCCGTCGATATAAAGCTTATCGACACTTGTTCAGTCACTTCATCGTAATTATTTCATTTTCAACCACTTCATTGTAATTATTTCATTTAGTTTTAAACAACCATTTAATTTAAATATTCAAAATTTAACGTTCCATTTTTCATTGTAAATATTCACATTCAAATCAAACTGTAGTCACTGAACTTATTTCAATTTCCTTTGTATAATTCAAATTTCCGTTTTCAATATAAGCCACTTGGGCAGTCTCGTTGTAGCTTGAGAAGATCGAGTTCATACATACATTGATTGTTCTTTGTGTTCGGAAATTAATAAAATAGTTGTCGGTTTTCAATTTTGCCTTTTCATTTATCGAAATTAATTCAAAACTAGTTGGGATGTGGGTTCGACCCTTTCGGTCCACACGATCAACTTCCCAGTAAGAAGGATGTTGAATATTATGAATGGATATTTTAATAATAAATGAACAATAGGCAATATAGAATATATGCATAATACCGAGAATTTGTCACAATTGTTTATCAATATTTTCGCTAAAATGTCAAACTAAATGTGCGCACTTACAAGATTAGGTGACTAAAATGTATATAAAATTGATGTATTAATGTTTTTCGGCACCTCAATGAAGTCGATATAGTATTTAGTTCGCGCGGTATCGTGCAGGTACAAAAATCACTTAAGTCATTTAAACCAAAAACCCGCTGGACCGAATATTATAAAAATATTTTCAGATTATATTGTCGCTAATACGCTTCGAACGGCACCTTAAGTAAGTCAATATCTTTTGTGGTTCGGGCGATATCGTGCAGGTACAAAAATCACTTACGCCGCTTAAACAAAAAAAAAACGGCTCGACCGAATTTTATGAAAATCTTTTCAGATCATATTTTGGTTAATACTCTTTGAACGGCACGTCAACTAAGTCGATATCTTTTATAGTTCGCGCGATATCGTGCAGGTACAAGAATCACTTAAGTCATTTAAACCAAAAAACCGCTGGACCGAATATTATAAAAATCTTTTCAGATAATATTGTCGCTAATACGCTTCGAACGGCACCTCAAGTAAGTCAATATCTTTCGTGGTTCGGGCGATATCGTGCAGGTACAAAAATCACTTACGTCGCTCAAACAAAAAAACGGCTGGACCGAATTTCATGAAATTCTTTTCAGATCATATTTCGGTTAATACGCTTCGAACAACACCTCAACGAAGTCGATATCAGTTTTGGTTCGCGCGATATCGTGCAGGAAAAAATGACCACATCCGTACGCACATACACACACACACACACACACATACTTCCTCCCAATTTTTTGCTTAAAATGCTCCTGGGACCTTGAAAGATGAAAATACGTTGAAATTTTCGATTTCGATTTTCGGACCGATTACAATAACTTCCTATACTGGGAAGTTAATAATCGTAAAAAAGCTTACGATTAACATTTTGGCGCCCGAGCAGGGACTTTCCCTAAAAACAAAACAAAATACATTTATTTATTAGCTTTGGTGAAAAATTGCGGTGTCGTGGTTACATGTGTTTCATAAAATTCACATAAAAGTGTCGCATACGAAAAATAAATCGAGTTTAATCCGTGTACTTAGTGCAACAGCAAAATAAAAACCCTATAAAAAACATCAAAAATCACCAGCCCGGATTCTATTTGCTAACATTTTCGTGAAAAAATTGAGGAAACAATAGCCGGCAGATTCATCAAAAATTCCATCGAAGAGCAC
The DNA here is from genome assembly GCA_949987705.1 of Thereva unica. NCBI lineage: Eukaryota > Metazoa > Arthropoda > Insecta > Diptera > Therevidae > Thereva > Thereva unica. Next base: position 4,551 of record CATLJY010000831.1, read on the forward strand.
CAGTAAAGGCTCCATGCTGCTGGCATCTTTTGTTTAAAAACGTGCGAAAACAATAGGCGGCAGATTTTATCGACTGCGCCTATTCATGTTTTTTTTACTTAATTCAAGATTATTACGATTATTGCAATGTACAAATTTGTAATTTTATTTCTTTTAGGAAAATTCTTCTAAAAGTAATGTGATAATTCGGATTCCAGGCTTCTGGCATTTTATTAAAAGGAATCGGAAAAATAATAGGAGGAAAATATGAACTAAATAAAAAGAAAATTGGTATCAATGGTAGTTGTCAAGTAAAAAACCTTTGTTATTTTTTTATAAAAAAAAAAACTATATACATACATATAAAGTGCATAGAAAATATTTTCAAAATTGAAAAGAAATATAAAGACATAAAAATATTTGATATTGCATAGAATATACATAGACATTTTTAAAGAATAATACGGGGATCAATATATATTATTATAGTATTTTAATAGACATATTTTAAAATAAAAATAGAAGTTGAATAACAAAGTTCAAAAAGACAAATTTTGTGAATTATAATATAATAAGTGAATTTTCTAACGGTTAAATTGAACTAATACGTAGGAACTCGAACGATTAAAGAATACACGCGGAATTGACATTAAATCTAGTGATTTAAAATAAAAATTGATTTCATTTCGAAAATAAATAAAGATAAGTTGAGAAAATGGCGGAACAATTGACAGGACTTAAAACGCAAAGAGCATCTACGAAGGGATGCATTACGCGCATTAAGAATTTAGTTGAACAAAGGTCGAGCTTTTAACTGCTACTGAACTTGAATGTAGGTTAGGAATATTAGAGTCGTATTTCAAGCAAGCTCTTGCTTACCAAACTTCAATCGAACAACTTGCCCCTGACGACAATAACGAAATAAAAGTGCGAAGTGAATTAGAGGAACTTTATTGTTCAACAAAATCCCAATTACTTTTATTAATGAATGGTTCTCGTAAAGCTAGTTTACCGGCCACAGATTTCGGGAATAAAATAATAGTAGGTAGTACTTCCGCCAGTAAGCTTCCTAAACTTCGATTGCCACAATTATCCGGCAAATATACTGAATTTCCAAACTTCATTGGTTGCTTTACTAAATTAGTTCATTTGGATGACTCACTCTCCAATCTGGAGAAGTACAATCACCTTTTGTCGTGTCTTAGCGGGGCAGCTTTACAAACGGTAAAGGCATTCGAAATAACCGAAGATAATTATGAAAAAGCATTGGCTCATCTGAAGTTGAGGTATGACAACAAACACCTCATCTTTCAAGAGCACATTGTGGAACTATTTAGTTTGCCTAAAGTTAGTAAGAATGATGCCAGCCAATTAAGAAGTTTGATCGACAGCGCTAATGCTCATTTAAGTGCGTTATATTCCATAGGTTCAGCAGAGGATAATGCAAACGCTTTTCTCATTCATATTGTTAATTCAAAGTTAGACAGTGACACCCAAGAGTCTTGGGAATCTGGAGTCGATTTTTCAAAACTACCTTCTTGGCAGCAATGCTTCGATATATTAAGCAAACGATCGCAATATTTAGAATCCCGCGCAGTCAAAGTTAATTCGTCAGAAAGTGGCAGCTCGCATCGTCAATTTTCAAGGAATAAAGTTAGGCATGACAAACATACAAGTAGCCATGCAACTTCGTTAGCAGCTATTCAATCTTACTGTGCCTTCTGTGAAGAAAAAGGACACGTTATTTACAAATGCAAAAAATTTCTGGAATTGCCTGTAGCAGAAAGATTTGCAGCGACGAAGCAAAAATTATTATGTATAAATTGTTTATTCAAAGGACATCCAGTAAGACTATGCAAAGTGCAAAAATGCCGCGTATGCGCTTTGCCTCATCACACACTTCTACATAGATATACACCATCCCCAACAACCGTCGATAACGTTCAATTAGCTTCGGCTCCGAAACCTTTTGCCGAAACTACAATAAATAAGGGTGAATGTAGTTATAATACGACACTACAAGCGCTTCGTTTAGACAACGACGAAGATTACGTTTTCTTAGCAACCGCCATCATAAAGGTTAAAGACAAATTCGGTCGCGAACATCAAGCTCGCGCATTACTCGATGGTGCTTCTCAACTAAATTTTGTAACAGAGAGATTTGCTCAATTCCTCAAACTGCCGAGAAATAAGATGGAAACTAGTATTAGCGGCATTAATAATATACATTCACGAATTCGATATTCTACTGATCTCTCTATAGGATCTATGGTAACAAATTATAATACAAATCTTCACGTTTTCATCCTTCCAAATATTACTGGAATTCATCCCGAGAGGAAAATCGCTGTCGATAGTTGGAAAATTCCACAAAATATTCAATTAGCCGATCCACGATTCTTCGAACCCCAAGGAGTTGATGTTCTTATTGGCACGGAATTATTCTTTTTGTTACTTTGTGCGGGTCAGATTAAGCTGGGTGAAGGCTTACCCATCCTGCAAAAAACGGTGTTCGGTTGGATCGTCGCGGGAAAATATTCTAGTCGCCCAACTTTGGAAAATAATTATAACTTTCTGATATGTGAGGAGTCGGAGTCAATTCAAAATGAGACGGAACAATTCTTGTTTAATTTAGTGGAAAAATTCTGGGAAGACGATAGCGTCGGATCATCAAGCACACCGCTTACTGAGGAACAGCAAAAATGTGAAATCCACTTCAAAGAAACGATGCAAAGAGATGTCCAGGGCCGGTTCGTGGTAAAGCTGCCGTTTCGAGATCAGCCAAAGCAGATTCTGGGAGAATCTTTGGAAATTGCAAAAAATCGCTTTCGTAGTTTGGAAAAAAGACTTTCAAAGAATCCAGCCTTAAAGCAAATGTATGCAGAATTTCTGAAGGAATATTTAGAGTCTGGTCATATGGAAAGCATATCAATGGCAGACATTCCCCGTACGCATTACTTTATGCCTCATCAATGTGTTCTTCGCCCGGACAGTTCCACTACTAAGCTGAGAGTGGTTTTTGACGCATCCTGTAAAACTTCTTCTCATAAATCACTTAATGATGCGCTAATGGTAGGACCCGTGGTTCAAGAGGATATATTCTCTATCATGCTTCGTTTCCGTTCGTATAAGTACGCTTTGACGGCAGATGTGCAGGCTATGTATCGGCAAATTTGGGTACATCCTGAGGACAGAAGCCTTCAGTTGATTCTGTGGAGAGACTCATCCAAGGAGGATCTTCAAGTTTTCAGGCTAAAGACAGTCACGTATGGGACTGCCTCCGCTCCATTCCTAACAACACGATGTCTAGTTCAGCTTGCTGAAGACTTCGCTAATCAAAAGCTTCAAAAATCATCAAACAATCTTTCTACATGGATGATCTTCTTACCGGTGCCGATGAAAGGAAGGATCTTCCTCGCATCAAGAGTGAGATTGAATTTATACTAGCCTCAGCTCAATTTAAATTACGCAAATGGTACTCAAACGACAAAACATTTCTGGACAATATTCCTGAAGATTCAAGAGAAAAAACACTAAAATTTCACGACGTCGATGCGGTCAAAACTCTAGGTGTTGTATGGGAACCAAAAGCAGATAAATTTAGATTTAATTTCAAGCAAAGTCTTAGTCATTCTTCAAGGATAACCAAGCGAGCAGTTCTTTCAGAGGTTTCGCGCCTATTCGATCCTCTAGGTCTTATTAACCCAATTATAGTGAAAGCAAAAATATTTTTACAGGAATTGTGGATACTGAAGCTCAACTGGGACGAATCTCTTCCACTAGTTCTTGAGCAAAGTTGGAAAGATTTTATGCTAGACTTACAGGGATTAAAGCATCTGGAGATTCCGCGTTTAATGTTCTCCTCAAACGGCTCCATCAGGAATGAAATTCATGGCTTTGCAGACGCTTCAGTACGGGCATATGGATGTTGTTTATATATTCGCTCCATAGAAATAAATGGATCCATTTCTACGAATCTTCTGACTGCAAAGTCGAAAGTTGCGCCAATCAAGTCTCGATCTTTACCTTGCCTGGAATTATGTGCTGCACTATTGCTTTCAAAACTTCTGGATAAGACCCGCCAGAGCATCGATAAGAGAATAGACGATATAATTCTTTGGACTGATTCAGAAATAGTACTAGATTGGTTATCATCGCACCCGTCATCGTGGAAAACCTATGTAGCCAATCGGGTATCAGAAATCCAAGAGCTTACAAAGAGTTTGACATGGAGACACGTAAATTCAAAGGCGAATCCAGCTGATATAGTGTCGCGAGGATCTAATGTGGCAGAGTTGCAGACATCTATATGGTTTTCCGGGCCAGCATATCTTCAAGAGCCCTCAAATCTCTGGCCACCTAACAAAATTCGAAGAACTAATATAGAAGAAGTTCCTGAAAGACGCAATTTGAAGACTATACTAGCATGTTCAATTTCGGATAATTTTTTAAATACAATTTACGAATGCAGCGACTTCACGAGGAATTGTCGCCGAATCGCGCTGGCAATCAGATTTTGGAACAATCTCCAGTTGAAGAAAGAAAAACAGAATATCGTGAGCTCGGATATAACACCCACAGAAATAGACAACGCCTTTCTAAAAACTTTCATGCAGGTTCTTTAGCATTGGTAGCCATCCTCCGGCAGCGATTTTGGGTCGTGAATGCCAGAGAATACACCAGGAAAATTGTGCGCGCCTGTCTTCATTGTTTCAAATATAGACCACGTTTAGTTCAGCAGATCATGGGGGATTTACCAGTAAGCCGAGTCAACCAATCACTTCCTTTTTCGCACTGTGGGGTAGATTTCTGTGGACCGTTCCAGACCACGTACCGCCAGAGAGGAAAGCAAACTTACAAGACTTATGTTGCTGTTTTCATCTGTTTTTCCACAAGAGCTGTTCATATTGAGGTCATATCGGATCTCACGTCAGATGCGTTCATTGCAGCTCTAAAACGTTTCATAGGCCGAAGGAATTTATGCAAACATATTTACTGTGACAACGCGACCAATTTTGTTGGAGCACGAAGACTACTCAGTGAATTTAGAGAGGCCTTTCTTAAGCAACAAACTCAGTCCGAAATCATCCACTGGTGTTCGAATAACAGCATTAGCTTTCATCATATTCCACCTCGATCTCCACATTTTGGTGGGATTTGGGAAGCTGCTATTAAATCAGCAAAAGCCCATCTGTATCGCACGCTTCAAGGATCTCTATTAACGTTCGAAGAGCTGGCAACAGTGATGGTTCAAATTGAGGCAGTGTTAAATTCAAGACCCATTACACCTCTTTCTTCAGATCCCAACGACGAACAGGCATTGACACCTTCACATTTCCTCGTACAAGCTCCCATCTCTTGCTTTGTAGAACCAGATTTGTCCAAGCATAAAGTTAACTACTTACATCGATGGCAACGACTTTCCGCTTTACTGCAGCATTTTTGGAGGAGATGGTCGAAGGAGTACGTAAGTCAGCTTCAACAAAGATTTCGGTGGCAATCTGCGCATAAAGATATCACGGTGGGAATGTTAGTCCTGGTTCATCAAGAAGACCTACCACCATTTAAATGGAGACTCGGCCGAGTTGTTAAGACAGCTAAAGGATCAGATGGTCATGTACGGGTAGCAGATATCAGCACTTCAGCTGGCATCCTTCAAAGAGCAGTACACAAACTGGCACCTCTGCCCATGGACGAAAGTGATTGAAAAGATGCGCATCCTTTCAACGGCGGCGGCATGTTCAGTCACTTCATCGTAATTATTTCATTTTCAACCACTTCATTGTAATTATTTCATTTAGTTTTAAACAACCATTTAATTTAAATATTCAAAATTTAACGTTCCATTTTTCATTGTAAATATTCACATTCAAATCAAACTGTAGTCACTGAACTTATTTCAATTTCCTTTGTATAATTCAAATTTCCGTTTTCAATATAAGCCACTTGGGCAGTCTCGTTGTAGCTTGAGAAGATCGAGTTCATACATACATTGTTCTTTGTGTTCGGAAATTAATAAAATAGTTGTCGGTTTTCAATTTTGCCTTTTCATTTATCGAAATTAATTCAAAATAATCGTAAAAAAGCTTACGATTAACAACACTTTTTACGGTAATGATCTTTGCCAAATTATTGGACAACCAAATTCTTATGGTAAATGGCTAGACCTTATCTTCACCAATTTATACGAGGAGGTGAATATTCTACGCGTCTCCGACGAGGATAACCTTTTCACTAACTCTATACACCACTCCGCATGGTCACTCGAGCTAAATTACTCAGTCCCCAATCATCGTACATCATATAACAATACAATTGTTTATGATTTTAAGAATGCGGACTTGGACAGTATTGGCTTTGATTTATCCCTAGTCGACTGGGAACATAGGCTATCTAGTAATGATCTTGGCGAGATAGTATCATGTTTCTACGATATCATCTTCAACACCATCGACAAATATGTACCCAAAATTAAAAAACGGGATAAAGTACCGGAACCATGGCTGGATAGAGAGACTAGATTTCTCCGTAATCAAAGAAATAAATTATATAATATGATCAGAAAAACCACGTATGTAAACGAGCGATTGAACTCCGAATACATCAGGTTAGCCTCAGAATTTAATCTTAGGTCTCGCGAGGCCTACACTACATATATTAATTCTGTTGGCGATAACATCATAAGTGATCCCAAAAAATTTTTTGATTTTGTTAATAATTTTAAACGGAAAACCTCGGGGTACCCAACGACAATGACGAATGGTAGAAAACACTCTCGTGCCCTCAAATAATTTGCAACATGTTCGCTGATAGGTTTGGGGAAATTTATAGCCCCATGTCCAATGTAACAACCAATCTAACTAGTGGGCACGCTGACACCCAGCTAATAAATGGTATATCTCTTTCTGATGACGAGATTTTGACGGGTTTGAACAATCTTGATATTAAAAAAGGTAATGGTCCCGACCTTCTCCCTCCTATTTTCTTGCAGAGCTGCTCAAAACATATTGCATTCCCTCTTTATCTCCTCTTTAACAAATCTTTATCGTTAGGAAAGTTTCCCACGCTATGGAAGAAATCCTATCTAACACCAATCTACAAATCGGGTGACAAGCACTCGGTAACCAACTATAGGGGCATTGCCATTTTATCATCAATTCCTAAGCTTTTTGAAAAACTAGTTTATGACAAGATTGCCCCTCTTATCGACACATACCTTAACGAACAACAGCACGGTTTTCGGAAAAGACTTTCAACAACTTCTAACCTCATGGTCCTAATCTCCGAATTGCTATGCGGAATGGAGAGCGGCCATCAATTGGATGCTGTGTACACTGATTTCAGCAAGGCCTTTGATCGAGTGGACCACGCCATCTTAATTGCAAAATTATTAAAATTTGGAATATCAGGTCCTGCCCTGGAATGGTTAAAATCATATCTGAATGGAAGAACAGGTTATCAGATTCCAAGGATTTCTATCTAATGAGATCGAAGTTACCTCTGGTGTTCCTCAGGGCAGTCATCTTGGTCCTCTCCTTTTCAATATCTTCATCTCCGATCTGTCGGAAAAACTAATAAATATTCCTCACCTCTTCTACGCAGATGATCTTAAAATCTATAGCATCATTAAGACCCAAAGTGATGTTTCCTTCATGCAGGCGAAACTGAATGCCTTACAAGACTGGTGCACTACGAACAAATTGCAACTTAACCCCAGCAAATGCCATGCAATTACCTTCTCCCGTGGAAAACACGCACAGAAGCAGGACTATTATCTGAATGGCATAATGTTGAATGAGGTCGATCATATCGTAGATCTAGGCGTGGTTCTAGACAAAAAACTCAATTTCAACCTTCACTACGATAATATCACTGCCAGAGCCAACAAACTTCTTGGTTTCATAAAGAGAAGAGCCAAAGAGTTCGATAATGTATGGGTCACAAAAACACTCTTCTGTTCTCTAGTCCGCCCTATCCTGGATTACGCGTGTCCTATCTGGGATCCCATATTCCAAGTAAGCAGCAGGCGGATCGAATCCGTTCAAAAGAGATTTCTCCTCTTCGCCCTGAGACATCTACACAACCCACATGACTACCAAACCCTACCGCACTACTTGGACAGGCTCAAAGTGCTTGATCTCATGCCGCTATCTAGCAGGAGAAAATTGCTCATATCTTGCGTTGCCTTTGACGTCCTAAGTGGAAAGCTTAAAGTGCAATTTCTGTCGGACAAGATCAAATTCAATGATGTAGTCCGCCACACACGACACACTAAATTACTTAGGGAATATCCACACCGTACCGATTACGCAAGGAACGAGCCCGTCAACAGATGCTGTATGGTTTTCAATAGCCATAGGTCCTGTTTTTCCCCTTCACTCAACAAGGCATCCTATAAGAAAATACTCAGATCCCTACTAACATCCCCCCTCCTTGACAATAGTAGGTAATATAAAAAGACTGTTATACTATGTTATAATTTAAGTGTTATGTATACGTAGTTTAAGTGTGCCTTGTTTGGCGAATTAATAAAATAAAAATAAAATAAAATAAAATAAAAACATTAATATTTTTATTTACATTAATGAACATGCGATTAACAGGCTCAAATCGGCCGTAATTGGTGTTAGAGGAGTTGTTGTGTAAGAGCGGTGGTCCTCTCAGATTGTATCGGCTCTCTCTAAACGACGCACGACGACTTAGAAAACCTGAGTCGACACGTCCATTAAGAAGCTGGTGAACGAAAACAACATCGGCCACCTCACGACGCTTGTGGAGAGTGTTTAAGTTGAGTAACTTAAGTCGGTATTCATATGGTGGAAGAATTAAAGGGTCTTCCCAAGGAAGGTGATTCAATGCGAATCGAACGAACCTACGTTGAACCGACTCAATTTTTCCAACATGCGAAGAATAGTGAGGAGACCAAACCTGGGACGCATATTCAAGTAAAGGTCTGACAAGCGAAATGTAGAGGTGTTTAGTGATTAAGAACCAGGTTGTTGTTAGCGCACCAAGAGAAAAAGGTGTCGAGGTCGACCTGCAAAAGTTTGCAGTCCTCCATACTCTTTACGTGACGGTACAATTTGATATCATCAGCATAAATCAGGATTCTGCAGTGTCTTAGCAAGGTAACAATATCATCAATAGAAAGAATAAAGAGGATAGGGCCAAGATGACTGCCTTGAGGGACACCGGATGACGCCTCAATGATCGCGGATTTGGATCCACGGAAAAGGACTTGGTAGGTCCTGTCAGCCAAGTAGGACTGGAACCATAATAGAAGGGCTACAGGGAAACCTAACTTTTTTAGTTTGAAAAGTATAATGGAGTGGGAAAGCTTGTCAAATGCCTTACTGAAATCAGTGTAAACACAATCAGTTTGGCAACCGGAAACGAAACCTTCAACAGCATGGGAAGTGAATTCAAGGAGATTGGTGGTAGTGGAACGAGCTGGAAGAAAACCATGTTGGTTTGTAGAAATAAGTTTTTTGCAGATGGGCACGATTGCAGAATAAATGATTGACTCAAAAAGTTTTGGTATGACAGACAGCTTGGCAATTGGTCTGTAATTCGATATTTCGTTCTTGCTACCACTTTTGTGAATAGCAATTATGAACGAATTCTTCCAAAGAGTAGGGAAAAACCCTTTATCTAAGGATTTTTTAAAAAGGGTTTTAAGTGTAGACTGGAGAACCTCCACACAGGATTTAAGGAGAGCAGGAGGGATACCGTCAGGGCCGGAAGTGAAATCGTATGGGAGTTCATCAATATGTTTCGTGATATCGTCAATGGAAATTGAGAGAGATAAACTAGTAGCCTCGCGGTGTGGAGTTATATGACGAAAATTATTGTCATTAGGCTGAAAGTTAGAAGGGGTGAAAGATTGATGAAAGAATGAAGCAAACATGTTGCAAATCGAGGAAGATTCACTACTTGACCAATTAGTGTGCTGCATAGTATTTGGGTAGTTATCAACTTTTTTCTTGGAGTTTACAAATTTAAAGAAGTTTCTAGGATCAGTATAAACATGGTCCCTCATGCTGCTGAGATATTCGCCATACAGAGCAGAAGAGAGTAAACGAAATCTGTTATAGCAATCGGTAAATGTAATAAGACTCGGAGAATCCTTCCTTTTTAAATAGGTCTTCCAGAGTCAATTTTTCTGATTCCTTAAATGCTTCAGCTCATTATTGTACCACGGTGGAGTAGAACTGCGCAATTTTTGGGGCTCAAAAGGTACACATGAAGCAATAGCTTCATATCATCATCATAAATAGCTCCACAGCCTGTTATTGGCCTTGGCTTCCTGCAACATCCTCCTCCAGAACTGTCGGTCCCTGGCTTGAAGTCTCCAATTTCTTATACCTAGGGTTCGTAGATCTTCTTCTACGCTGTCTAAATATCTCTTTTTTGGACGTCCCGTACCTCTGTGTCCGTCTGGTCTCTTGTTCATAATAATTTTTGTTATGCTTTCGTCACTGCTACGTTCAACATGTCCTGCCCATCGGATTCTGTTAATTTTTATAGTTTTAATGATGTTTGGATCTTTATACAACTGATACAATTCGTGATTGTATCTTCTCCTCCAAACACCGTTTTCGTTGATTCCTCCATATATAGTGCGCAGGATTTTTCTTTCGAAGCACCCTAGGAGGTGTTCTTCGTTACTTCTTAATGTCCAGGTTACGGATCCATACAGTAGTATTGGCCTTATAAGAGTTCTGTACAGTTTTACTTTAGTGCTTCTTGATATGTTCCTTGATAAGAAATGTTTACGTAGCCCAAAGTAGCATCTGTTTCCCAGCGCTAATCTCCTTTTAACTTCTAATGTCGTGTCGTTGTCTTTTGAAATTAGCGTCCCTAGATATATAAATTCTTTTACTGCTTCAATGTTGTATGTATCAATTGTCATATTCTGGCGATCATTACGTCTTTTGGAGATGCACATATATTTCGTTTTCTCTTCATTAATTGCTAGTCCGAGTTTCTTTGCTGCTCTTTCTAGCGATATGAAGGCTTCTTTCATTGCTACGGGAGATCTGGCTAGTATTACGATGTCGTCAGCGTACGCCAATAATTGTACCGACTTGTTGAAGATACTGCCCGCTGTGTTAATTCCTGCGTCTCTTATCACTTTTTCCATAGCTACGTTAAATAGTAAGCACGATAGGGCATCTCCTTGTCTTAGTCCTACTGTGGCGTTGAATGGTTCTGATAGCTCTCCTTCAATTCTTATTCTGCATAATACCTCTTTCATTGTCATTTTAGTCAAATTTACAAGGTGTTTGGGGAATCTTAGGTGCTCCATAGCTTTGTATAATTCTTCACGTTTTATTTTATCATAGGCGTTTCTGAAGTCTATGAATAGCGAATGTATGTTTATGTTAAATTCATTCGCCTTTTCTAGGACCTGCCTAAGAGTGAAAATATGGTCTGTGGTAGATCTTCCGGGACGGAAACCGCTTTGATAGTTTCCCAGAGCTTCTTCTGCGTAAGGCTGCAGATTTACGTATAAAATATTTGAAAATACTTTATATGCTACGTTCAGTAGAGTGATGCCTCTATAGTTACGGCAGTTTAGCTGATCTCCTTTTTTATGTATAGGGCACACAATGCCCTCGCTCCATTCCGATGGTATTTGTTTCTGGGTCCATATTAGTGTTACGATTTCATGCAGGCTTAATATTAGGTTTCCACCTCCTTTTTTAATAGCTCTGCTACTGTGTTATCTTTGCCCGGAGATTTGTTGTTTTTTAGTTTTTTCACTGCGTCTTGTACATCTTCTGATGTAGGCATATCTCCCGCTAGTTCTTCTGCTACTTCCACGTTTTCTGTTGGCGGTTGCTCCTCATCTCCAGCTAGCAGTTCTTTGAAGTGTTCGCGCCATCTAGTTAGAACTAGTTCTTTGGTGCTTAAGATTTCCCCATTCTTATTTTTGCACATAGTTACTCTGGGCTTGAAACCGACTCGGTGCCGACTCATTTACTTTTTTGTATAGTTGCCTGACGTCGTTTCGGCTGTTCGCCTCTTCTATTTTTAACATTTCGTTTTCCCAGTATTCCTTTTTCTTCGCTTTGTGCACTCTTTTCTCCTGCCTTCTTTTTTCTTTGTACAGCTCAGCTGCATTTCTCGTTCTGTGTTTCTGTAACATCACTTGATATGCTACATTCTTTTCCTGCGTTACTCGTGCACAGTCATCGTCGAACCATTCATTTCTTCTTTCACGGGGCTCGTATCCTAGAGTATTTGTCGCTGATTCTTTGATTAGGGTTTTTAAGTTACTCCATTTAACCTCTATGTCTTCGGCGCTGTCGTTACTTGCATTTGTCACTCTTCTATTTATTTCATCTACATATTCTTCTTGTTTTTCCTCTTCTTTTAACAATTTCATTCCTTGCGAGTTCTTCCTTCGTTTACTATCGATATTCTGCTTCTGATTCTAGCCCCAATCATATAGTGGTCAGAGTCGATGTTTGCACCACGATATGATCTAACACCTAGTACTTCTGAGCAGTGACGCGCATCTATTAGTATGTGGTCAATTGAGTTTTGCGTTCTTCCATCTGGAGATCTCCAGGTTACCTTGTGTATATCTTTCCGCTGGAATCTTGTGTCTGCGATTACCATATTATTCATCATTGCAAAACTGATCAGTCTCATGCCGTTTTCGTTTGTTTCGTCATGTAGACTGAATGATCCTATTGTTGGTCGGTAAGTCCTTTCATGTCCGATTTTTGCATTTGCGTCTCCTATAATAATTTTTACATCATGACTAGGACAGTTTCTTAGCGCTCTATCTAAGGTTTCATAAAATGCATCTTTGACTTCTTCTAGTGCATCTTCAATCGGGGCATGTATATTTATTATGGAGTAGTTAAAGAATCTTCCTCTTATGCATATTTTACATATTCTTTCGTCTATAGCGTCAAACCCCATAACTAGATGTTTAATTTGTTTTCTTACAATGAATGCCGTCCCAAAAGTATGATTTTTCTCGTTACAGCTATAGAATATATTGTGCGTTTTTTTCTCTAGGATCCCCTTTCCAATCCATCTCACCTCTTGTATTGCTGTTAGATCACTTTTATATTTATCTAATTCGTTTAGTAGAACTTTTAGTCTGCCAGGTTGATACAGTGTCCTTACATTCCAAGAAAAAATTCGTAAATCATGGTCCTTAATACGATATCCGGGTCTTCGTTGTGTAGTCAATCCTATCCGAGGCTCAGTTGTAGGTCTCGTGGCAATATGGTAATGCCAGGACGGGTTGCCAGCCCGTCACCGGTATGCGGGAATATAGCGTCCCACGCTCGCTACTACCGCCGCTAGTTGGCTATCCAGTGGGTACCACGGGGAGGTGACGGTTCGGTTTTGCCCACCAAATAGCTTCATATAGTACGGTATAAAACCGTGCTACATCGACATCCAACTCATTTGCGGAAAGTAAGCTGTTGAAATCAATCAAGGCAAGCTTAGATGAGAGTTCATTATCAAATTTATAATATAAAAATAAGTCGGGGTTTCCTTCCTGACGCTATAATTCCAGAACGCACGATCCGATTTCCACGGTTTTGAATTCATTGGAAAGGTCTCGGGCTCCGTGAGGCGTTTGGTCCATAGCAGCCATCTCAAGAGGGCGGATTACCATTTTCTTTACAACTCCTCGACATGGATATCAAATGAAAGGGTATGGTAAGTAGAACACCAAAGGCAATAATTTCGGCGTTATATTTCAACGATCTCCAGATTGCAATTTCATTGGCGTTCGCTTATCTCACATTCGTTGTTGAAATGACAGAATCAACGCCTAATAAGTCCCCTAAAAAATTAGTGGAGCTTAAAGCGCAAAGATCTACGACTCGAGCATGCATATCGAGAATCAAAACCCTCATTGATGCAAAGGCAGAAACCTTTTCGGAAGTTGAGCTCGAATGTCGTTTAGGAATCTTGGAATCCTATTTCAATCAGATTCTGTCCTATCAACCTCCATCGAAAAACACCTCCCTGATGACGCTAACGAAGTAAAGATAAGGGGAGAACTCGAGGACCAATACTGCGCCATCAAAGCCAAATCAATGACATTAATGGCGGGGCAGCGAAAGGCTAGCATGAATTTCGATAGCTCGACTGTCATGCCTGATGTAGTAGTTCCAAATTTACCAAAGCTCAAGCTGCCTAATTTCGATGGAAAGTACTCTGAATTCCCAAATTTCTTAGGAGCCTTTACTAAATTGGTAGACAACAATGCAACTTTATCCGCCATGGAGAAATTCAATCATCTCCTCACATGTTTGCATGGCCCAGCTCTTCGCACCATACAAGGTTTTGAAGTGACCGACTCCAATTACCCTAAGGCTCTCGAGTTGCTAAAGGTAAGATACAATAATAAATATCTCATTGTCCAGGAACACCTGGCTTCTCTATTCAATATGCTAAGGGTAACAAAGAATTCCCCTGCTCAGCTTCATTATCTGATTGATTCAGCTAGCTCCCATGTTAGTTCGTTGTTGAATCTTGGCTCACTCGAAGTGCTAGATGACTTTATAATCTATTTGGTGAACTACAAGCTAGACACTGAAAGCCAATGCAAATGGGAAGCGTCCATGACACATTCAGATCTGCCTTCCTGGTCTAAGTGTGCCAACATACTTAATCAACATACCCAATGTCTGGAGGCTAGGAACGTTAAGCAGGATGAAAGTCAGGAACTATCGACGTCTAAGCCTAGGCAACCGAATAAAGACCGAAAGCCTAATTACACGCTGGTAACGATATCCAGCCAAACTTGCTCTTGCTGCCAAGCTAAAGAGCACCAAATCTATCGCTGTCCCAAATTTAAAGAGCTATCAGTCGCTTCAAGATTCGAATTCGTTAAGTCTAAGGCCTTATGCACCAATTGTTTGGCAAAGGGTCATGGAGTTAAACAATGTCGGCAGCAAAAATGCAAGGTCTGCCGTAGGCCTCACCACACCCTTTTACATAGATACACCTCAGATCGTTCAGTCACTGAACCTTCCTCTAATTCTTCCGATCTCGAACTGTCGTTTTTCAGCAGTTTGGCCATACTTTGAACCTACATATCTTCTAAACGGAGTCACTCAGGTTTCTGTTATTTCTTTCAAATAAAAGAATACACATTACCTAAAAGATGAGCCTAATTACGTTGCTCTACTATAATCGGTCTAGAAGTTATTAAAGTTTAAGTAAATGGCAATTCGACCATACAAGTTGCAAGTGAGGGGAGATGAGTGCTTTAAATCTTTAAAACGGCGATATCTCATGAATGACAATTCGTACGGGAAAATGCATAAGATCCTTTTTTGTAGGTAATCGCATAATCTACAAACTTTGTAAACACTATTTTATGATAAAAGATACCTTTTTGCTGAAAATCGCGAAGAACCCGTTTTTATGACCTTTGAAATCCAGGTTCCAGGTGCCGGATCGATGGGGACTTTTTAGATTTCATTTATAACGGTGCTTTGAACAATCCTACCAATTTTCAGCTTGGTGCGAATTTATGTACCTTCATACCTATTTTTTGGTCTAATTTGACCGGACTAGATGCAGTCGCATTTTTTCAAACAATAGTTTTCCCTCAAGCGCCTATGATATCGATTTCCAACTGTATGGGAGCTATAGTAATCAAATAAATGTTTGAATCTGAAACTGTGTCATCATGGAATAGCTGTTTATATTCAGCTTGTCCGGATGTGCCTTGACATTCATTTTTTTAAGCAATGAGGGGGCAGGCCACATGGTGAACATTGCGGCCAATTAAGGCCTATCGTATACGTAACCTACTAGTTCTATCAGCCATCCGGACGAAGACAAGAAGGTCTTTAATTGATCAAGACCAGACTTGAACAGGGCTCATAAGCACTCTGATAAACTGAGTCAGATCACAACAGCACATTCACAAAGAATATGTATGGAAGTCTCGCCGCCTTCCATGCAGAGTCGGCATTCTGTCTCTTGAGACAGTCCTAGTTGTGGAGGTTATACCGCAATCCTATATGGCCAGTCAGATAACCCACCAGCAGACTTAGGTCCGCTCTGTTTAAAGTGATAGTGCCTCTTACAGCAAATGGTTTTATAAGATCTTTAGCCCAATAGGATAGGTTTAGTCGCTTAACTCACTCCTCTATCAGGAAAATGGATGTGGACCAAGAGATGCTGCAGAAGGGTTCTGGGCCCTGTACCAACATCTCACACTCCTCCCTCGTTCCAAGCTGGTTTTTTAGAAGTGTAAAAATCACCTCATGCAATGCATGATGCAGTCTCACTGATGTGTGTATATACGTTTTTCGTTGTAATAAGGTTTTATTCAATTTAAAGTATATTTTCTGTTTTTTTTTACCAAATGGTCCAAATTGGAACAATAATACAAAATTACATCTAAATTATGTCAGATAGTAGACAAAACATGATCAAACAATGTTTGCTGTGACTATTAAGGTCGATTGTACTTTAAATTGAATAAAAAAATATCATTAGGCTTTTAAACATTTCGCTCATGCTTTGAACCTACATATCTTCAAACGGAGCAACTCAAGTTCCTGATCTTTATATCAAATAAAAGAATACACTTTGACCTAAAAGATGAGTCTAAGTATATTGGTCTACGATAATTGGTCTAGGAGTTATTCAACTCTAATAAATGACAAAAAAAGACATTGTTTTTTCGCGAACACCCTGTATCTTAGTGGTTAGCCCCCTATCTAGAACACATTTTTCCTCCAAATACATCCAGGAATGACCCCTGAAAAAATTAGAAAAGTAGTCCAACTTGAACGTTGGAAAACCTATACAAGTCGTGAATGAGCTCATATGAATATTTTAATTCTTTAAAACGGTGATATCTCATGAATGGCAATACGTACGGGAAAATGTATAATAACATTTTTTGTAGAAAATCGTATGAGCTACAAACTTTGTGAACATTTTTTTATGATAGGACTTACGGTTTCAGATGCATTTGCAAAAAACAGATATTTTGACCCTAAAACCCCCTAGAAAGAAAGGTTCCCGGGGTAGAAAATCGGTAGACTTTATAACCCCTTATTAAGAACCCTAAAAGGAAGCTCCGTGCCAATTTTCAGCCTGTACCCAATCATTTCCGCTATTTGTACTATTTTTCCTGTACTAATATACAACAATAAATAATAAATAATAAAATAAAATGATTTCGTAGAAGTAAGTACAAAAAAAGAAAAACACAAAATTCGAGATAAAAATGAATTTGAGATTGAAGTAATAAACGCGGTTCAACTTGTAGTGTATTAAGAGTAAACATAAGTTGCGAATTTCAAAATCTGTTTTATTCTGTTCTAATCGGTTTTGGAACAGTATTTAATTCTCATCGGACACGACCGAAACACGAATGAAAATGCAATCCCTAATGACTTCCAGAAAAAAACTTTTACTACGCATTTAATTACTTTTTTGCTGTATTAATCTGGCCTTAGCTTCATTCCATTTATGGTACCATTTACCATTTAGTGCCCTTAACTAATAAGAAATTCTACCAACTACGCAATATACTATATTTTATTCTACGTCATGCGTCATGTACTATTTGTTTCCTATCAATGCATCGGTAATTGTTCCTTAGCTATGCGTAACATTTATCAACTACGCAATATAGTGTATTATTTTACGCAATATAGTGTATATTTTATTGTTCCTGCAAAGTCTACAAGGCATGCGTCGTCTATTATTTACTCAGTTATTGCTGTAGATGTTACCATAGATCAAAGCATTAAAAGTGACTTACGGCCGATAATGGTTAATACAATTTTGCTCTCGATAATTGGTAAGGGCAGTATCCAGAACGCAGTTAGGGTAGGTGTGAACAGTGGGCATTGAAGCCTTGGCGCATAGAGACAATTAATTGAGGAGTGTTCAAAGCTTTGACTCAAGATATAGCCAACATAAAAATCGAAAGATATATTTTAGGGGTATTCAAAATACCTTTTTAATTTTTGTTTCTCTTGGGTGGAAATACTATTAAATGCAGAAAATGAGTTAGTATTTGTAATAATTAACGCTCACGTCAATTTCACATCATAATTATAGCAATTCATAATTCGCGGTATAAGAACCAGATGAACGTATCTACAAAAAAATCAAAAAAAATTTTTTTTTTTCATAAAACGGTTCACAATAATATTGTCATATATTGTGAACCGTTTTATGAAAAAAAACTTTTTTTGATTTTTTTGTAGATACGTTCATCTGGTTCTTATACCGCGAATTATTGTAATACATATACTATATAAGAGTAGTAATTATATTTTTTTTAACACTGTTCTACCCTTAAGAAAAATTTGAAAAAAATATATATTGTAGAGTATAGTAAGGGTTATTTATAAAAAAAATATGGTGATAGTGTCTGTTGATATACGTGACATTTTCCATTTTTGTAAATTTAAAATTCGGGATTTTGAGACATTCTAATCACTGAGAATACTTAATAATATTTTGTTTAACAGTTCTTTGGTGTATCTAGCATATCCCAAAAAATCATAACAATCCGTTACGTTATAAGAGAGAAAAATATTTTTTTCAAAAATTCGATTAATTAATTTATTTCAAGAATCAGCGCTCACAGAGGTACGATAATTTCGGGAATAGTTCCCCTTACTAGTGTGATGTTAAGGTAAAAATATCAACCTAACTTTCCCGAGGGGCATCTGTGCTATGCTTACCCTGCTATACTCTTTTTCAAAAAAAAGAAAAAAAAGAAGAATCAAAAATTTTTTATGAAAGAAAATTTATCAAGAAAGAAGTTATGAAGAAAATTTTAAAAATTTTACGAAGAAAAGGAAGAAGATTCAAGAAAGAAATCCATTTGGTGAAAAATTTTAAGAAGAGGTTCATTTTAGCTTTTTCAAAAAAAAAAAGCTTATACAGAGGCTCTGTCCGTCTGTCCGTCTGAAGCCTACTTTCATCTCTGAAAGTACTGCAGCTACAGACTTGCGAAATATCTCAAAATGTAGCTCTTGGTCAAAAGACCAAAAACTGAGAAAATGGTCTGGAAATTTCAACCAGAAGTATATTTGAACAACAAACAAGAGCCTTTAAAGAAAATATTGTGACTAATTTTGTGTTCTAAGGCTTATAACTTCTTAATTATTCATTTTACCACAAAATTTCTAAGTAATAAATTGTAGATTATTTAATTCTAAACAAAAAGTGTCCGTGCAAATTTCCGGTAAGATGTGCCGTTTCGGAGATATAGTGGAAAAACCATTTGCATACGTTTTCCAAGATGGCGGCTAAATGGGGGGGGGGGTTAGAATCCCGAAAACTCAAACTTAAGCTCACCCTGACCCCCCCCCCCCCCCTACACATCCCAAAAATAAAACCTTGTCCTGCATTTTTGCAATGTTAAAGTACCATTTCCATGGACTATAAAGGGCTAGGGAAAGTCCCTCGTCTGTGGGGCTGCGAGTTCGATCCTTCGGCTCGCGGTGCTTTTTTTTCGTCATAATAATTTTTTTTAATTTCCTTCGGGGATTTTGTTTCATATGAAACAAGTTTTTGACATGAATACGTCTCTAAATTTACTTCCAGAACAAAAACCGATGATAACGAAATAATGGCATATAGTTTTTATTTGCTGCTCAAAAACTATTGTTTATATTGAATAAAGAAATATATCATGACGTGGATGAAGAATCAAAGAATTTTAGTGTTTACATTTGATTTCCTTTTTTTTAAGCTATGATGATTATATTGTAGTGTTTGTTAAATACTTTGTTAAGTTTTAGATTCAGTCTCATAACTTATAACCTACATAAGCCTTTAACATAAACTTTTCAAGATTAATTATATATAGCGTTGGTCATTGTGATACTTATGAATCTCCATGGCCAAACTAGGGTGCGGTAAGCCGAATTTTTAACAATAAGACATATATGTTTAAGTAAAATAATACACCTAATTCTGTTGTGCAAAGTGCATCACATTAGATTTTCCTCCAATCCAAAGAAAAATGTTTAGATTCGTTTTCTATAGTGTTTACATGTGTGATGTTCTCTTTTTTTTTTTTTTTTTTTTTTTCAATTTGACACATTCGAATTATTGGCCTCGATTCCCAGATCGGGCGGGTTGCAAGTGAGTGCGGATCAATAGTCCACTTAATATATTGTCATCCAATCTGAAGTGTTATTCAACAGAAAGAATACCATGAAAAAGCGTAATTAGTGGCTAGTCTCTAGGCACAACATCCCACTAGTTTTTAAGCTATGATGATTATATTGTAGTGTTTGTTAAATACTTTGTTAACTTCCCAGTATAGGAAGTTATTGTAATCGGTCCGAAAATCGAAATCGAAAATTTCAACGTATTTTCATCTTTCAAGGTCCCAGGAGCATTTTGAGCAAAAAATTGGGAGGAAGTATGTGTGTGTGTGTGTGTGTGTGTGTGTGTGTGTGTGTGTGCGTACGGATGTGGTCATTTTTTCCTGCACGATATCGCGCGTACCAAAACTGATATCGACTTCGTTGAGGTGTTGTTCGAAGCGTATTAACCGAAATATGATCTGAAAAGAATTTCATGAAATTCGGTCCAGGCGTTTTTTTGTTTGAGCGACGTAAGTGATTTTTGTACCTGCACGATATCGCCCGAACTACAAAAGATATTGACTTACTTGAGGTGCCGTTCGGAGCGTATTAGCGACAATATAATCTGAAAAGATTTTTATAATATTCGGTCCAGCGGTTTTTTGGTTTAAATGTCTTAAGTGATTTTTGTACCTGCACGATATCGCGCGAACTATAAAAGATATCGACTTAGTTGACGTGCCGTTCGAAGAGTATTAACCAAAATATGATCTGAAAAGATTTTCATACAATTCGGTCGAGCCGTTTTTTTGTTTAAGCGGCGTAAGTGATTTTTGTACCTGCACGATATGGCCCGAACCACCAAAGATATTGATTTACTTGAGGTGCCGTTCGAAGCGTATTAGCGACAATATAATCTGAAAATATTTTTATAATATTCGGTCCAGCGGGTTTTTGGTTTAATTGACTTAAGTGATTTTTGTACCTGCACGATACCGCGCGAACTAAAAACTATATCGACTTCATTGAGGTGCCGAAAACATTAATACATCAATTTTATATGCATTTTCGTCATCCTAATCTTGTAAGTGCGCAAATTTAGTTTGACATTTTAACGAAAATATTGATAAACAATTGTGACAAATTCTCGGTATTATGCATATATTCTATATTGCCTATTGTTCTTTTATTATTAAATTATCCAATCATAATATTCAACATCCATCATACTGGGAAGTTGATCGTGTGGACCGAAAGGGTCGAACCCACATCCCAACTAGGTTGATTTCACTCCTGCCTCCCACAATCCTCCGAAGTGTGGGGATGATGGTGGGATGAAGTGCCACTGTGTTCCATCTTCTCTTAAGGCTTCACTGACTTCTGCTCTATAGGAATGTTGTCGGTGAAGATCGCTAATTATTCGACTAGCGCCAACGAAGTTTTTAGCATTGTCACTATATACGTGTGCAACAGGCCCTCTGCGGTTGACTAGCCTTTTAAATGCTGCAATGAATGCCTTAGATGTGAGGTCCGTTACTACTTCAATGTGCATGGCCTTGGTAGTGAGGCATACGAAAATTGCGATATATCCCTTGTGGGTTCGACTACCTCTGCCCGTGGTGGCCAGTAGATCAAAGGGACCGGCATAGTCCACGCCAGTATGCGTAAATGGTCGACTGGGAGTTACTCTAGCTTTCGGCAGAATACCCATTAATTGCTGTGACATCTGCTTTTTGTATCGATGACATTTGATACATTTGTGAATGTGGCCCTTCACTGCCTTTAGTCCATTCAATATCCAATAGCGTTGACGAATTATTTCCAGAGTTAAGGTGTTTCCTCCGTGGAGTGTCTTCTGATGAGCTTCGTCTATGATGAGTCAGGTTATTTCACCCTTGTGAGGAATTATAATGGGATGTTTTTGGGCATAGTCTAAGGTTGACTTGTCTAACCTTCCACCAACACGTATGAGTCCGTTTATGTCCAGAAAGGGGTTCAGTGTAATCAGTCGGCTTGACTGTGATAATTCTTGTTAAGTTTTAGATTCAGTCTCACAACTTATAACCTACATAAGCCTTTAACAAAAACTTTTCAAGATTAATTATATATAGCGTTGGTCATTGTGATACTTATGAATCTCCATGGCCAAACTAGGGTGCGGTAAGCCGAATTTTTAACAATAAGACATGTTTAAGTAAAATAATACACCTAATTCTGTTGTGCAAAGTGCATCACATTAGATTTTCCTCCAATCCAAAGAAAAATGTTTAGATTCGTTTTCTATAGTGTTTACATGTGTGATGTTCTCTTTTTTTTTTTTTTCAATTTGACACATTCGAATTATTGGCCTCGATTCCCAGATCCGGCGGGTTGCAAGTGAGTGCGGATCAATAGTCCACTTAATATATTGTCATCCAATCTGAAGTGTTATTCAACAGAAAGAATGCCATGAAAAAGCGTAATTAGTGGCTAGTCTCTAGGCACAACATCCCACTAGTTTTTTATTGAGGAGATCAAGTATTTATTTTAATTAAATATTTTTCTTTAATTTTAAAATTTAAATTGTACAGAATGTCTTACACTAAAGAAAAGAACATTACACTTACATAATTTAGTAGTGGTGACAATTCAATTTATTTTCTTTTGCAAATATTTTTCCTCAATTTTTTTTTTTTCAGGAAGTGAGAACTTGAATAAAATTTTCGGGAATTTATTTAAGTTTGAGTGTTAATCGACTCTTTTCGCGAGCGTCCACGGTTGTTATTTTAAAGTATCGCGAAGTTTTTAAGTAAAGTCGAAATTTTATTGAACTTCTTTTTACGTGAGTTTTATTTAAAAAAAATTGTGATTAATATGAGTGTCCAAGGTGGTGATAGTGAGAGAATGCACGTTGATAGTGAGAATATCAGTGCATCGGCTGTTAAGCTACCAACTTTCTGGTCTCCATGCCCAGAAGCATGGTTTATTTTAACAGAAAGCCAATTTAACTCGAAAGGAATTAGACTAGATGAGACTAACTTCGAACATGTCATCCAAGCTCTTCCTTTAGAAATCATAATGAATATATTGGATTTCATTCAAAACCCACCATCGGAGAACAAATACCAAGCATTAAAAACAACATTAATTCAAAGATTTACAGAGTCTGAAGAAAAAAAGTTGGAACAATTATTATGCAATTCTGAGATGGGAGATCGAAAACCATCGGAATTTTATAGATCAATGGAGATACTTGCAGGAACATCTTCGAATTTAGGAAAGGACCTGATTAGAAAACTTTGGATGAGAAAATTACCGCCTAGTATTAACATCGCATTGATGTCCTCTGGCAAACAAAACATTCAAGATATTCTAATGTTAGCATATAAAATTTTCGAATGTTCCATATTTCAGTATACTTCATCCATCAATGATTGTTCTTCAAATCCTTTTGTAAACCAAAAATGTATTACTATAAAAAACATTGATTATGCTAAGAAGGCTAATGATTTAGAAAATAAAATCGAAAATTTAACAGATTTAATTAAGAAACTTACATTTAATAGGAATAATGAGTTTCATCATAGGTCAAGGTCTAGAAGTAGAAGCCGTGATAGATCTAAATACAATAATAATAATAATAAACCATTTTGTTGGTTTCATTTTAAATTCGGCGACAAAGCTAAAAGATGTATTAAACCTTGCAACTATAATAATCAAAAAAACTAAATATCCCTTCAGCGTGTTTTAAAAATAATACTCCAAAAAAATCTAATAGACTTTTTATTTTCGATAAAGAAAGTAAACTTAAATCTTTAATTGATACAGGAGCTGAATTATCAGTAATACCGAATTCATATTGTGGAAAATGTAAGAGAAATCTAAATTTAATTCTTACGGCAGCTAACGGATCAATTATCCATACTTACGGAACAAAACTTCTTAAGATAGACTTTGGATTAAGACGAGATTTAACTTTTCCGTTCATTATAGCAAGCGTCGACAAACCTATTATTGGCGCAGATTTTCTTTCTGGATTCAATTTGCTGGTTGATCTTAAAAATAAGAGAATAATAGATGGTAACACCGAGTTAACAGTTAATGGAATCATGATTAAAACAGATTCTCCTTCACCCAGGCATTGTACCTTTGATAGTGAATATGGTAATGTTTTATCTAGATTTCCCTCACTAACTCAACCTCCACGCTATGATTTATCTGTACGACATAATATAGTGCATACTATTACCACTAAAGGTCAATTACCATTTTCAAGACCTAGAAGACTCGACACTAATAAATTTAAAATCGCTAAATTAGAATTCGAGCACATGGTAAAATTAGGCTTATGCAGAACATCTTCATCATCAGTCTCATCAGCACTACACATGGTTCCAAAGAAAGATTCCACTGATTGGCGACCATGCGGAGATTATCGGAGACTAAACTCAATAACAATTCCAGACAGATACCCGATTCCTCACATTCAAAATTTTACGTTAAATTTGAATGGTTGTACGACATTTTCGAAGATTGATTTAGTGAGAGCTTGTCATCACATACCTATGGCAGAGGAAGATATCTATAAGACAGCGATAACTACACCTTTCGGTTTATTCGAATTTACTCGAATGCCCTTTGGACTTAGAAATGCTGCTCAAACTTTCCAACGATTTATGGATAGAGTTTTAACTGGTTTGGAATTAGTTTTTGTCTACATTGATGATATATTGGTTGCAAGCAAAAATAAGGAGGAACACAAGAAACACTTAGAGCAGGTGTTTGTCCGTTTAGAAGAATACGGAATAAATATTAACCCAGGGAAATGTCTTTTTGGTGTACATGAAATTGAATTTTTAAGTCACAAAATTACGAAGGACGGGATTCTTCCTTCTGAAAATAGAATTAAATTCATCCAGGATTTCCCTTCACCTACTTCCATTAAGCAGATTCAACAATTCGTAGGAATGGTAAATTACTTTCATAGATTCATTCCACGATTAGCAGAGTTGTTAAGCCCCATTCATATACATTTAGTTAGGGAGCTTAAGGGGGCATGACACTCTTGCGGCCGTTTTTCGTGTGGTTTTTTGATAATTTTTTTTGAGCAAACGAAGAGACGTAGAGGTATAAGGTTTTCTGCAATTGAAAGTACTCGTATTAATGAACAAAATTATATTTTATTTAACACCCTTAACCCCCGCCCCTCCCCCCCCACTGGCCCGTGAAGTTGAGGTGTTCCATTGGACAAGCTTCGCGGTTCCCAGGATTGTGGAGACAGGTTTTATCTGAAAGCAAAAACCAATACGCTATTTTAAACATGACCATTTTTGCTGGTCCTTAACGGATGTTTTTTTTTTAATTTCGTGTTTTTGATAAAATGGCGGACATTCAAAGTTTAGGTACTGATTTTGACTGAAAAGTTGTATCTTCAAGTATGTAAAAAATATAGTAAAAATGCAAAAAAAAAAAAACGTCCGTTAGGGACCACAGAATATTGTTAGCTTCAAGATTAAGAAAAAAAAAATAACATCGGTTGATTAGTTTCCGAGTAATCGTGGGAACCGACTTTGAAAATGTGGTTTCGAGAAAAACGCGTTTAAAGTTTTATAACATGTTTGCACTGGAATAAATTTTTTTTTCATCATGCCGCTTGCCATTGGCATCATTATGCCGCTTCGTACACACATTCTTGAAGCTTTTATCTAACAAAATATGAAAAAAAAAAAAAATTGATTTTTTGAAGCCGCAAAAGTGTCATGCCCCCTTAAAAAACCTAAGAGTTTAAAAAATTTTGACTGGACGGAAGAATGCGAAGACGCGTTCGTCAAAGTGAAGAAGGCTTTTATTTCGGCAACGTTATTAGTGCATCCAGCGGAGAATCCTACTTTGAAGTTGACGGTTGATGCATCAAACATTGCGATTGGAGCAATGTTGGAACAAATTAACAACAATGAAAGCGAACCTTTAGCGTTTTATTCCAGAAAATTAAACAATGCAGAAATTAAGTATTCTACATTTGATAGAGAGCTTTTGGCAATGTACTCAAGTATTAAACACTTTAGACATTTTTTGGAAGGTCGTGAATTTACAGTATTCACGGATCACAAACCTTTAACATCCGCAATTTGGACCAAAGCGGAGAGAAGTCCAAGACAAGCAAGACAATTAGACTATGTTACCCAATTCACCTCCGATATAAGATACATCAAGGGAGAATCAAATGTAGTAGCTGATACTTTATTACGGGTAACCGTAGAAAATAGCAATTGTGACGCGGTTAGCGAAAAACAAATAGATTTAAGCATTATCGCAGAAGCACAAAAGGATGATACAGAGTTAAAACAGTTGATTGAAAACCCAAATAAAAGTTCGAAATTCATTTTAGTGGAAACAGATGTACCTTTCTTAGAAAGTAAAATCTGGTTAGAGTGTTCCACTAGTAGAGATCGTCCATTCGTACCAGAGATATTACGAAGAAGCATATTTGACAAAATCCATAACTTATCACATCCAGGAATACGAGGTACAAGGAAATTAATTACAAGAAGATATTTTTGGCCTAGGATGAATACAGATATTAATTTATGGGCGAAGTCATGTATTACGTGTCAAAAAGCGAAAATTCACAGACATACAAAATCTCCGATACAAAAATTCCAGATACCTATGGGAAGGTTTGAACACATCCATGTAGATTTGGTAGGCCCATTGCATCCGGTGGAAGGATTCGTATACTTGTTAACCGTAGTGGATCGATTCACCAGGTGGCCGGAAGTATACCCACTAAAGAGTATCACAGCCAGCATAGTAGTCAAGACATTGTATGAGCAATATTTTTCGAGATTTGGGATTCCATTGACAGTTACTACGGACCAAGGAGGTCAATTTGAAGGAAAACTTTTTGAGGAATTTTCAAAATTATTAGGAACCCATAGGATTCGAACAACAGCGTATCACCCACAATCAAACGGAATGGTGGAAAGGCTACACAAACAGTTAAAAGCATCTCTTAGAGCTAAAATGTCTAATCCGAATTGGTTGTTGCACATCCCAGCTATATTACTAGGTTTAAGAACAACAGTTAAGGAGGATCTTAATTGTAGTCCGGCTGAATTAGTTTATGGTCAAACACTACGTATCCCCGGAGAATTCTTTGTGAGGGATCCACACCAAGTATCAGATCCAACAGACCTAGTAGAACAATTACGAGATCACATGAGGAACATCGTTCCAACAGATTCTCGGGATCAAAGAAGAAATTTCTATGTTCCAAAAGACTTAGAAGATTGCGAATTCGTGTTTTTGAGGACAAATGTTTAATGCAAATACCTGAAATATGATAAATAGGTATGTTTGAAATAAGAACGCTGACGTGGCAGTTAACATTCAGACTTTATTGAGTTATGCCCTTAAATTATTACACACTTCACTTATCTAATATTTAATATTAAAAATAATTGTCACTAGTACACCTTTAACTTAACGAATAATGATGTGTCCCTCGTCGAATACCTGAAAGGATGCAAGCATATAGTGTCGACGATTACCAGGATATGGCATGTATCAACACTTATTACTTGCAATAAATTTGATTAAATTGAATACCCAGCACCAAGCATATAAATATCCAATTACCAGAGTTTGGCATATGTCGGATCGTATTACTTGGCTTACCTCTTGGAACTTTCTGACGAACAGAGGGATCCTTGAAGGTCCTTTTAAAGTTATTAAGAGAAATAAAAAAGTTTTCACGATTGACATCAACGGAAAAATAATGGTAGTATCAATTGATAGATTAAAACCCGCCTTTATTGAAAAAAAGGAAGACACTGAAAAACCAGTAACTAGAAGTTCAAAGAAAAAAGTTTCATTTCGGTTATAAAATTAAAAAAATTTTTTTTTTTTCGTTTTATTTGAGTAATTAAATATTAAAATAAAGTATGATAGTACATTCATGGACGCTCGCGCTGAAGGGGGAGTTATGTAGCAGTCGCTACTTGTATATACGTTTTTCGTTGTAATAAGTTTTATTCAAGTATCCACTCAGTTTCTGTTCTAATAATTTTAAGTACAGTGTTTTTGGTTACGTCACAATTTGGATTCTCACTACTACTATGAAATACACTTGGGGAATTTAGATTGTCATATCACGTATGTATACACTGTACACAGAATCAATTTTAAAAACATAGCCACACAAATATTGTGATATTAAAAATTATTTTGAATATTTGTGAGAGTATTAGTTAGGAGCTTATTCAAAAAGGAATTCTCCTATAATAAGTTATCTAATTAAAACCGTTATGTAATTTTTTTAATGTGAAATAATAAAAAATATAAAAATCTTAAACTATTAAATATAATAATAAATAAATATTAAATAAATATATTAAATAAAAGAATAACATTAAAATAAAATATGTGCAGTAAAAGTTTTTTATTGGCAATCTATATATATATCCCTTATATATTGCTATGAAATGAGGGAAGACGGCAAAAATTAGTCCGACCCCATTTCATGATCTAACAAATCTTGTAAACATACTTTTAAGATGATTCAGTAATAGATATATTTTCCAGGGAGCATCTCTTTCTTTTCATATTTTCATAAGGACGCTAAATCGTGCAGTTGCAGTTTTTCTTATTAAATTGTGTTGGAATTTGGTATTTGCCATAAAGCTTTGTCTGAAGTGTAAAGTGTGTAATGTCTTGAAGCGGTATCTTGTTCTGTGACCATAGCATTACATTGTGCAGCAGACTCCAACTGAATATTTTTGTACGTAAGCAATATCTACCGTGCGAACTCTATACCAACCTGGTAAGTTAAGAGTACTATTGGACCAGCTTGAAAAATACAAGGCCGATATAACGGCGATTCAAGAAGTTAGATGGTTGGGGAAAGGCATAATGGAGAAAAGGAATTACACAATATACTACAGCTGCAGAGATAAAGAGCACACTCTAGGTACTGCATTTATCGTTAGAAAAAGCTTAAAACACGCTGTAATAGGATTCGAAGTAATAAGCGAAAGAATGTGCAAAACTCGAATTAAAGGCAAATTCCACAATTACTCCCTCATTAATATACATGCTCCAACCGAAGATAAGTCTGATGAAGAAAAGGAGGCCTTCTATGAAAACCTTGAGAGAAATCTCAGAAAATGTCCCAGGTATGATGTAAAAGTAATTATAGGAGACGCTAACGCAAAAGTAGGGCAGGAACGAATCTATTACCCAACCATTGGAAAGCACAGTATACATCCTGAGTGCAATGATAATGGTCGTAGACTGGTGGACTTCGCTGCTGGAGCTAACATGATAGTGGCTAGCACGAAATTCGAACACAGAAGAATACATAGAGTAACCTGGAAATCTCCTAATGAGGAGACGGTAAATGCTATAGACCATATACTTATTAGTACAAGGTACAGCTCCAGCATAATAGATGTTAGAACGTACCGTGGAGCAAACGTGGACACAGACCATTTTCTGGTGGGTGCTAAGATAAGAGATAGGATTTCGTGCGTTAGGACAGGAGGAAGGGTACAACAAAGCGAGCGAAAATATAATACCGCGGCCCTCAACGAAGAACAAATTAGGGAAGAATATGTAGCAGAGCTAAATAGAAGATTCGGTGCATCGAATAACGAAGCTACAAGTATCGATGCCAATATTGATGAGGAATGGGCAAAACTAAGTACCATAATAAAGGAAGCCGCTGCAAGCAAGCTAGGCTATGAAAGACGAGCAAGACGTCAAGACTGGTTCGACGAAGACTGCGCTAGAGTAACGAAAGATAAGAATGAAGCATATACTAATATGCTGCAAAGATATAGAACTAGAAATTCCGTAGCGACCTATAAGGAAAAACGACGACAAGAAAAACGTACGCACAAAAGAAAAAAGAAGACGTGGCTGGATTAACAATTTGTAGAGATAAACGAACTCGGGAATAATAACGAAGTGAGGAAGTTATATGAGAAAGTGAACAAGCAACGTAAAGAGTTTAAACCCAGAGTATCGATGTGTAAGGACAAAAACGGTAATATCCTGGGCCAAAAACAAGAGGTTTTAGAAAGATGGGGAGAGTATTTTAATGAGCTACTGAATAGAGGCGACGAAAATGAGAGTGAAAGTGGTGTGAATCAAACAAATAGAAACGCACCAACAAATAATGATAGTGATACTGGTGCTGCTAATGAAAGTGATGTCCCTACAATGGACGACGTACAAGAAGCTATGACGAATCTCAAAAACAATAAAGCCCCAGGAAAAGATAGCATAGCAATTGAGATGTGGAAATATGGGGGCCAAGAATTAAGGAATGGATTACATAAACTTATAGAATCGATCTGGCGTCAGAAAAAGATCCCACTTGAATGGACGGAAGGTGTGATATGCCCCCTGCATAAAAAAGGAGATCAAATCGTTTGTGAGAACTATAGGGGTATTACCCTCCTCAACTCAGCGTATAAAGTACTGTCCACTATTTTATACAAAAAACTTATACCCATCGCAGAAGGCATAATAGGTAGTTATCAATGTGGCTTTCCACCAGGTAGGTCCACTACAAACCATATTTCCACTCTAAGAAGAATTTTGGAAAAATCATGGGAGTTCAACATGTACTGTTTATAGACTTCAAGCAAGCATATGACAGCGTCCAGCGTGAGGAGTTATTTAAAGCTATGGAGTGCTTCCGATTTCCAAAACACCTAATCGATGTAACAAAAGCTGCAATCGAGGTAGTACGATGCAGAGTACGAGTTGAACGAGACCTCTCAGATAGTTTCACATCACAGAGAGGCCTGAGACAAGGTGATGCGCTGTCATGCCTCCTATTTAACATAGTGTTGGAGAAGGTGGTGAGAGACGCTGGGGTAGAAACAACGGGATCCATCTTTAACAAGTCAACACAAACGATGGCTTATGCTGATGATGTCGCTCTAATAGGTAGGTCGTTTGCGAGTGTGAAAGAAACCTTCATCAAACTGGAAGCAGCTGCGAAAAAGATGGGATTGCTCATCAACGAAGCAAAAACTAAGTATCTTTGTACTTCAAAAAGATACGCAACTCCAAGACAAAATATCACCTTAGATGCATATAATAGCTGCGTTCCTTTTCTGGTATTTTTTACACTTGCGTACTAGCAACTACACTTGCTCTTATAAACGAGTAGATAGCACTTGCAATTACACAATTGAAATCCGCTAGGGGGAAAGCGGCCATTTCGAGTCTACTGTGAATTATTTTCACTTACGCCATTACCCACTAGATGGCTTTTATCTGTGTCGAGCTGATTTGCTCATATAAAAACGTCCATAAATAAAACTTAAGTCGTATAATTATCAAAAATTATTATCTTTCGTTTTACTTTAGAAATTGTCGCATTAATTTCTACATTGTGTCACAAATTCTTCTTTTAAGAATTTTTTATTTGTAAAGTTTAAAGTAACGTCAAAAATTTAAAGTGAGATTTTACTCAAATCAGAAAATTTGGCGTTCCTTTTCTGCTCTGCTCACAAGTACTAAATAGTAGAAAAGGAACGCAGCTAATATAGAAACCGTTAAAGAATTTACGTATCTTGGAACCGTATTGCAAGCTGACAGTGGTGAGACAACGGAGATCAGAAGGAGAATAAACGTTGCTAACAGATGCTATTTTGGACTTCGACAAGATCTTGCATTTGTCTAGAGGAATGAAGTGTAAACTATATACCACGCTAATCAAGCCCGTTCTGATGTTTGGATCAGAGGCATGGACTTTGAAAGTGGCTGATGAAACTCTTCTAGGCACTTTTGAAAGAAAAATTCTACGTACAATATTTGGCGGTGTCTGCGAAAACGGTGAATGGAGAAGGAGATATAACCACGATTATAACAACTGTACCGGGTAGATTGCGATGGGTGGCACACGTACAAAGGCTTGACGATAGCGACCCCGCAAAAATAGCGTTGAATCGAATTCCTGATGGAAAGCGAAATTCAGGTCGACCAAAAAAGCGATACATGGACTCCGTTGAGGAAGATTTAGTAAAGTTAGGCGTACGCAACTGGAAGGCATTAGCCAGGAACCGAACGGCATGGAGAGAAATGTTGGAGGAAGCCAAGGCCAATAATAGGCTCTAGTGCTACAGATGATGATGATGAAGCAATATCTACTAATTGTCGAGGTCATAATGACAAATATCTCAGAAGATGTTCCTAAATATAAAGAAGTATGTCTTAAAAAACAAGAAACTATTTTTCATTTTTTTGAATTCTTTTTATTAATTATTTAAGTAGCTGGAGGGTAGCACATATTAGCAACTAAAATTAACACAGATATTAAGTTAAGATATGAAATTTTATTATAAACTTGATACCGTAGTCTGATTCTAATGAATTTGCAACTTTTTAGGTTAATAATATCAACTATAATAGAAAATTTAACC
This sequence comes from Thereva unica, assembly GCA_949987705.1. Taxonomy (NCBI): domain Eukaryota; kingdom Metazoa; phylum Arthropoda; class Insecta; order Diptera; family Therevidae; genus Thereva; species Thereva unica. Next base: position 37,015 of record CATLJY010000831.1, read on the forward strand.
TATTAATTAGTTTTATTATAGCTCTTATAATAAAACTTAGTAAAATGTAAATATATTCAAAATAACACAGATACATACATACTCCCAGATTCACAATCTATGATAAAAGTTACACTGAAGACTTTTAACATACGACCCTATAGTTTTTAAAAACCTCAATTTTCACCGGCGATTAATTGATCCTCAAGAGAGGGCACTTTGCCTCTGCAGAAAGTAATGAAAACATTCGTTATAAATATCAAACTAACCATAACTGAATGTAAGGAACCAATCAGAGTCAAAAAATTAAGTCAGGTGGTTGTAATGGCTAACTTCGTTTATTGAGGTTTTGGCCACAAATATGTGAAAATCCGCCTGTGTTCCGCGCCAAGAACTGGGTGCTTCTAAAAGTATCGCCCTTAAGCGGTTATGCACGCTGGAAAAAAAGTTGGTGGAAAAGCGAATACCTACGTGAAAACCACATTTAAAAAATTAGTGAATCAGAAATCCCAGACTCCCACTATTTTTTGCCGCACCGATGTGTTCTCAGGCCCGATAAATCTACGACCAAACTTCGCGTCGTCTTTGACGCCTCTTGCCCTTGTCTTCGAGTAAATCCCTTAATGATTTGCACATTGTCGGACCGGTAATTCAAGACGAACTTTTTTCTATATTGATTCGGTTGCGTTGCCATCGTTTCGCTCTTACTGCAGACATTTCGGCAATGTATCGGAAGATACTTGTACTACCTGAAGATTGTTAACTATCAATTGATTCTTTGGCGTGAGAAGCCTACCGATGATATTCAAATTTATCGGCTTAGGACAGTTACGTACGGCACGGCGTCAGCGCCTTTCTTGGCGACAAGATGTCTTCGCCGGTTAGCCTCTGAATTCACTTCGGTTTACCCTATTTCGTCTGAAATCGTGATGAATGACTTTTATATGGATGATCTGCTTTCTGGAGCCGACACTGCGGAGGAGCTTCACAAATTGCGCAATGAGGTTGATATCATCCTAAAGTCAGCGAAATTCTGTCTCCGGAAGTGGTATTCAAACGACCTTCAGCTATTGTCCGAGATTCCCGAAGACCAAAGAGAAAAGATCATGATACTGATGTGTTAAAAACACTATGTATAACTTGGGAACCAAGCCATGATGAATTTCGCTTCTTTTACAAGCCCCCGCAATCGACCACATCGTCTTCGTCGGCTGCTGGTAAGTCGATGCCATCATCGGTGCCAGCCCTACCAAGGTCCGTTTCGTCGTCGTCCTCTGCATTGACTTTCCCAATGTAATATCGCCCTTGCCATCTCATCGTCATTTGGAATCGCGCTCATCGCCGTCCCTCTCTCTACCTAAAGTTACCAAGAGAATAGTCCTCTCTGAAACCGCTAGCCTCTTCGATCCTTTAGGTCTTATCAACCCTGTAATAGTACTGGCTAAATTGTTCCTACAGCAACTATGGTTGCTTAAACTAAATTGGTATGAGTCCTTACCCCAAGAATTGGCTTCACGTTGGATCATTTTTACTACCCAGCTGGCACAGCTAAATTATATTAAAGTTCCCAGACTTGTAACCAACAAACTAAACCCGACACATATATCCCTGAACGGGTTTTCAGATGCCTCACTTAAAGCTTACGGTTCCTGCATTTATGTATCTTAGAACTATTAATGATGCTGGTCAGATATCGGTTAATCTATTAGTCGCTAAATCCAAGATCGCTCCTTCAAAGGTGGGGCTCTTCTATTAGTTAGGCTGCATATGTATGTATATGATAAGGTCAAGCCTAACATAGAAATGTTTAGAAAAAAGTCTCGATGGAATTATCTTTGGTCCAATGCCGAGATAGTACTTGACTGGTTGAGCAGTCACGCATCCAATTGGAAAGTCTACGTTGCGAATCGAGTATCGGAGATCCAACGATTGACACCAAACGTGCCATGGAGGTACGTGAATTCGGTAGCTAACCCGGCGGATTTGATATCCCGAGGTGTTATGCCGAGTGAACTGAACAATACTTATTGGTTTAGTGGTCCCAAATTCCTATACAACCCAGAAGACTTGTGGCTTCTATCTCGAAAAAGACATGTTGACTTAGAAACTCTACCAGAAAAACGTAAATTAAAAACAGTTTTAATCTGCTTAGTGGATGAATCGTTCGTCTCCACCATTTGTAACTTCAATAATTTCAATCGCAATTGTCGCCGTATCGCCTATGTGCTTCGATTTATCGACAACTTACGCGCGAAACGTGCAGGCAGAGAAACCAGCACTGAACCCCTATTAGCACTAGACGTAGACAGAGCTTCTATTAGAATCTCCAGCACTCCAGCACTCCAGCAAAGGGAGTTCGCAAATGAGGTCACACGGCTCCAACATGGGAAGCCAATAGCAGAAAAGGGTAGTATCAGCTACCTCGCACCATTTCTTGATACCTTTTACAACGTCAAAACCCTACGGGTAGGTGAAAGGCTTTATGAATCACTCAGATCTGACACCTGATCGGAAATTCCCTATACTTTTACCGCGTAGAAATAAGTTTGTTGAATCATACATCAGGCACTTGCATATAAAAAATTATCATGCCGGTCCTTCGGCTTTAGTCGCCATTTTACAGCAAAGATACTGGGTCATTAATGCACGTGATTATTCTCGGAACATCGTCAGAAAATGCATCCACTGTTTCCGGTATCGACCTCAATTGTCACGACAGATTAAGGGAAATCTACCACGAGGACGCATTAACGTATCTCTTCCTTTCACCCATACCGGGGTGGATTTTTGCGGCCCGATAAACACTACATATGGACTACGAGGAAGAAGTAGCTATAAGTCCTATATGGCAATTTTTGTTTGTTTTGCGACACGAGCCGTCCACATTGAAGTGGTGTCCGACCTGACATCCGGAGCCTTTATTGCAGCATTGAAGCGATTTATAGCACGATGGAACTTGTGCCAATACCTCTATTGCGATAACGCAACTAATTTCGTGGGAGCAAAAAGACAGCTACAAGAGTTTAGCCAAGCGTTTCTAGAAGCCGATAACCAAAAACAATTCCACAATTGGTGCACTCACAGCAATATCGAATTTCGACTCATCCCACCGAGGGCTCCTCATTTTGGGGGCCTCTGAGAAACCGCCGTAAAGATAGCAAAAACTCACCTCATTCGAACTTTGCGCAGCTCTCTGTTAACTTACGATGAATTGATTACCGTGCTGACACAAATTGAAGGTATTTTGAATTCTCGTCCAATCACTCCCATATCAAGCGATCCAAATGATCTCCAAGCCCTAACGCCTGCTCACTTTCTTAATCAGGCTCCTCTCGAAACCTTTCCGGAACCCCTTTATGAAATAAACAAAATTAGTTATCTTCGCAGATGGCAAAGAGTTAGCAGCTATCATCAGCACTTTTGGCAGCGATGGTCGCAGGAATATATCCACCAACTCCAGCAGCGAAAGAAATGGTCTTCATCTCATCCAAATTTACAATGTGGCGACATGATCTTGATCCACGACGATAACTTACCACCCTGCAAGTGGAATCTTGGACGTATAATCAATGTTGTTCTTGGTACTGATGGACACATACGAGTCGTCGATGTTAAGACGAAATCAGGTACTATTCGCAGATCCATCCATAAACTGGCTCTGTTGTCAATACAAGAAGAAATATCCAAAGAAATTGAAAGTTCCTAACCTTTCAAGGGCGGCAGGATGTTCGGTCGTCGATACAAATTAAAAACATTAGTTTTAAGTATGAATGAATTATACAAATTAAGTCATTAGTTGCAGTACCTATAAATAAAATTAACTATAATTTAATTGTTAGCGTCATCCTGAGATCACAAGGGCCAAATAGTTTGAGCTTGACCAACATATTTGAGAACCATGGGCTATATCCCAGCTGCTGCTCATATTTTTATAAGCCAAATCTGCGAACAGTTGCGAATAATGCACTTTCGAGAAATTCTTTGGGAGCGCAGTTTTCGGGCAAGTTCGGCTTCCCTCATCCTGCTTATATGTTTATAATTGATGATCATATTCAGCCTCGGTGATCGATGGACGGCGCACGATCGGTTGTAGCGCCTCGAGACTGTAAAACTCTTTCCTTTTACGTCTGGACCATCAATTGAGACACATCTCGGAGCTCTACATCGTCAACTTTCCTGCTGTTCAACATTATTTTATAATAAAACAGAATTATAAAATCAGCAAGATTTTTTAATTGGTGCAGAAACTACTGCACGCATCACCTAACGAGAATCCACAATACTTTAATGATCTAACGAAGATCCACAATAGAACAATAGTGTAATATATAATTTTCTTGCATACATTTCTGCCGTGCAAAGGACAAAAGACCTAAATGCAAAAAGCGCGATTCGAGTAAAACGCGTTTCAAGTTGTTTTTTTGTTACTTTCCGTAAAATAAGAAAATGCAAATGAAGTTTATTCAAATTATCTAAGTTTAGATAATTTGAATAAACTTCATTTTCATTTTCTTATTTTACAGAAAGTAACAAAAAAACACTTGAAACGCGTTTTACTCAAATCGAGCTTTTTGCATTTAGGTCTTTTGTCCTTTGCACGGCAGATTTATGTCGTATATTATTTATATATTTATTTATTATATTATTATTTATTGTATGGTTTTAATGTAAACTCACAGTACTCTAGATCCACAATATTTTGGTTTTATCTATTCTCCTAATGAGAATCCACGATGCTTTTTTGATCATTAATTACGTTATTTCCTTTAATAACTTAAATGATAACTTAAATGAAATTCCCGAACACCGCCCGTTTAAACCGACGCGTCAAAAATTGAACCTTTTCGGTTCGCGATTAAAAACCAACTCTTCGAAAAAATCGTTTTTCATTTTTCTTACAAACCAAAAATCGCGACGGTTTCGCGATTCACATCAAAGCTCGTTATTTCCTAGAAAAACGTCGCTCTATAGTCTAAGCTCCCACAGATTTTACAAGGGCTTTTTTTGCTGACATACCAAGTTGTATTCATAAAATAGATGGCAGAAAAAAATTAAGGTGATGTTTTGGCTAGGCCCTTATAAAAGCTCTTTTTTAAAGAAAACCCCCTGTCACGGCGCTTAAAAATTATATCTGACATGGTAAAAAACAATTTTTTAATGACAGGTTTATTTTTATGGATAAAGGACATCTTAAACTTCAGTTGTTTTCTTTTTGAACAAGGTGTTCTGAAATGCCAGTGGTTGATCTTGATGCATTGATGCTGCGCATTCAAAATTCAGTCTGACAAATTTATTAACAAAAATTGTCAGCCAGACAAGCTTTAATATACAGAAGAAATCTTGAACTTTATGTAAAACAAAATTCAACGAGGTGTTATGAAGTGCATTTTTATAAAGAAAAAGAATTTATAACATAAGGTCTGTCAGAAGCTAATTAACAAAAATTGTCAGACAGACAAATTTTTTCAAAAATGGTTCATTATTTACTACAAATTGTATAAATTTCAGACAGGTGTTTTGGAAAGTAAAATCATTGTTTTTTAACAAAATTCAAAAATTCTTAAAAAATAGCAATTAACAAATTTTTACTAGTCTGGCTGGCTTTACATGTTTTTTACATGTTTTTCAGCCAATCTCACTTTATTGTTTTGAGGTGTTCGATGGGGTACCTTTTTTGCTATGGGAGCTTAGACTACTACATAAAATTTTACTTGCAAAAACTGCGGATTTGGCAGTTCTCACAGGCAACTTTGGCCTTCACTTTATTTAATTTTTCTTATCAGACAAAAGGATTAATATTACCGGCGCCGATTCGTCGTTCCCGTGCAAGGAAAATGTGCATGGCTGTAATAAAACCGGTGCAATATGAGATTTGGAACTTTTTTAAGCCTAATTTATTTTCCTTAGACTTTTTGCTCAACCTTGAAAATGGTTGATCAATGGGAAATGTAATTCGTTAGGGAAAAAGGGCTAATTTTGGCTTTTATACATATTTCCTTTATTGTAGTTTTTCGGCCTATTTTCGATACATAACACACCCTTAACGGTTTCGCGCGCATCATCGCCATCTCATACGGCTAGAATTGGTAAAAAACCAGTATCCATAAATTTTTAGGCCACCATAAAAACGTTGACTTTAGAACAACGTGGAACAAAAAAGCCGTGGTTCCAAGAACTTTTGCAGAAGAAAAGTTGGTAGACTAGGTGTCCTTAATCCATACAAAAAGTTTTAAAAGAGTATGTACTATAAATTTTAGTTTTGTTCGTGGGCTATATATATGTATGTACTATAAATTTTAGTTTTGTTGATGGCCCAATCACGACGGCGACCCTACGCGGCAGGCACGTCATGCGCGTTGACGTCCGTTGAAGGTTCATTCATAGCGTCAGGACTTCAAAAATGTTGTTTTCTAAATACATACATACATAAGTACATGTATAGATTGTTTGTATACATTTAAAATAAAGCCATGGCTATTTTTTCAGATTCTATTAATTTTTTATCAAACCTTTTCATAAAAAATAACAGCAAATAGTAAAATGCAAACTTTCCCCTATATATTATTCTGAAATCATGTTATTTCGACAGTTTTATAATTTTCAACCCCTGCTAACTCGCGAAAAGGGGAAAGAAAACTTGAAAGTTAGCCGACTTTTGCCGCCCCTTGACGCCACTAACGCTGCAAAGTCGTGAATAGGATAGTTTGATTTGAATTACACACAATCGAATATCGACGTTAAAGCGCGTCAACGCTTCGACGCGCGTAAACGCGAATAAAGTCGTGATTGGGCTACCACCTTTAGCCATAGCGACAAATCTACATAATGCAATGCTTTCCTATGACTCCTATAGGATAGTATACTAACTCCTCCTATTTTCATATTTTGGCGTTCTAATCAACATTTTGATATCGTTTGACGGGATTAACCGGATGACGTTTGTTCTAAAATACACTTCACATTTCTTATACAAAACAAGTACTTTTTATGTAGACATTATTTCAGCAAAGTAATACTATATTAAAAAGGCACTACTTCCAAAGTCTATAAAATTGTATGTACCTTAACCCTTTTTATAAAAACAGGAAGCATTTTCATTCTTACAAACAATATTCGATTCCGATGGATCAAAGCTGTTCAATTACACTTTATAACATTGAGGAGAAAAGGTTCTCTACTAATACACTTTCCTTCTCCATTAAAATGTGAAACGCCGGACGTGGAGCTCAAGGCTCCCAGAGTCGCTAATGTAAGCTTGCAATGGAATGTCTCCCATTAGTGTTAAGTGCGTGCTTGAAAGATAAAAGAAAAATAATTAAGAAACTATTTAATTAGCAAGTGTCTTCAAGATATCTTGTCTGAAAATCAATTGAATTCTTGTTTTCTCCTTATCAGTAATTTGTTTCAGAAACGACCCAGAATCGAACAAGAAGTAAAGATACTAATAGGAAAAGTTTCTCCTCAAAAGAAAATTTGTGTAAAAGTTTCTTGAAACCCCAGACAAGGATATTGTAATACCTGCGTATAAAGGTATAGTGTAACAGCCAGCAGTTAAAAATGAAACTTTAAAACTTTAAAATAAGTTTTTAGTTTCAGTCCTGGAGGTGACGATTGCATGATCACCAGCAATTTTTTTGGGATAAATAAAAAGATTTAAAATTTAGTTATAAAGGACAATGGGAAAAAACGTGTCCACGCTCCGACAGATTTGAAACATGTCTCATTCGAAGTTTCTTAGCGGTTAGATCCTTTCTTATTACGGAGACAATTTTGAAATATGTGGGGTTTTTTTTGAATTTTAGGATTTTAAAATTACTTTATTATTAACTTCCCTGTATAGGGAAGTTATTGTAATCGGTCCGAATATCGAGATCGAAATTTGCAACGTATTTTCATTTTTCAAGGTCCCAAGAGCATTTTAAGGAAAAAATTGAGAGGAAGTATGTTTGGGTGTGTGTGTAGGTATGTGGTCATTTTTTCCTGCGTGATATCGAGCGAACCAAAAAAGATATTGATTTCGTTGAGGTGTCGTTGGAAGGGTATTAATGGAAATATGATGCCGTTTTTGGTTTAAACGACATAAGTAATTTTTGCAACTGCACGGTATCGTGCGAACCATAAAAGATATCGACTTAGTCGAGGTGCCGTTCGAAGAATTATGATGTGAAAAGATTTTCATAAAATTCGGCCGAATCATTTTTTTGTTTAAACGAGGTTCGTGGTTTTTGTACCTGTACGATTACTCAGGATTACTTTGTCACCAGTTCTGATACTAGTTAGTTTTCCACTAGTGTTAAGCGTATTACTATTTTGTAAGAAGACAGTTTATTATGTCTACGTTCATCATACTGTGAAGTTAATCATGTGGACATAAGGGGTCAAACCCACATCCCAATTAGTTTTTTTGTTTTTTTTTATCATTTCCAATAAAACTTGCACCGAACCGCTTTATATTTCAGTGGACAACAAGACCGTAACGGCAGAACCCTCTCTAAACATCCTAGGCGTAACATTAGCTGAAGATCTGCGCTGGAATAACCACATATTCCAAAGTGCTAAACAAGCATCCCAGTGTCTAGGATTCCTCAAAAGGTGCAAATTTCTCCTTCAGCCGTCTGCCAGGGCTATAATCTACAAGTCCTACATTCGTCCCCGTCTGGAATACAACTCGTATATCTGGGCTGGGGCCCCAAGAACCATCTTAGCTTGGCTGGACAAGGTGCAAAACCGCGCCCTCAAACTTATTGGTGACAGCGCCATTTGCTCTTCAATTGACTCATTAAGCCACCGTAGGAATGTAGCAGCTCTGGCAAAATTTTATCGTTTTTTTCATAATGACTGCTCCATTGAAATAAGTAACCTCATGCCTCCACGGCAACATTTTTCCCGCAACACAAGACTTGCCCGCTCGGCTCACCCCCACAGTTTACAGCCCTTATCTTCGCGCACACTCCGATCTAGAAATTCGTTTATAACAAGAACAACTCGTCTGTGGAACAACCTTCCAATGACAGTATTCCCGAACTCATACAACATCCAAGAGTTCAAACGCAAGGTTCATCGCCACTTTCTGCAACACCCCCTTGACTCCCCCTAACCTATTATGTCCTTCACTCTATCTTTCGAGCTAAGCTTACTACTGGACATTGCACCATGACTTAACCGACATGACGTACTAGTACTACAAAGGGTGACACCTGAGCTTAGACTATCACATAAAAAAAAAAAAAAAAAAAATTTGGAATTATTAAGTATACATTTTTTTTAACCTAACCGAACAGAACTTAAATATGATTCTCCTAAAAGAGAACTTTTGTTTATAACCAATGAACATATAAAAAACATTTCTCTGTAAGTTAGGTCTAGCTACATCGTACAAAAATAACTCAACAAGGAACTGGTTTGATTTAGGGACGCACGGAAGCATCCAGCTCCTTTCCCCGGACCGTCGCACGAGTTAAAGTTATTACTTTATATTCAAACAAAAAAAATAAAAGATTTAATTTTATTACAATTATTTATTTAAAAATTTACACGTTTCTGGTTCTAAATCTGAATCTAGACTGACTGTTCGAACTTTATTTTATGGAAATTACAATTTTGTCTATTTAGCAATTATTAATACTTTATGTTGATTTCTTAAAATTCCGTGAAAAATGTCTGCGCATGGCAGGAAATTACCAAGGTGAAAAAGAATTTGAACCTTATGAAATTGTTTGTTAATCATAATTGATTTTAATAAAAATGTTATTACAGCAGAATTTATTGGTGGTCTAATTTTATGTGTAAATGCTTATGGGTATGTAACTCCTCCCCCCTAGGTGCTGAGCGACGGCCAAAGAAACTGAATCCTTGGAGGTTCGTTGGCAGGAGCGATGTTGGGTATTGTAGATGGACTACTGTTGTATGTTCTGCTATTCCTAAGAAATTTGGAGTACATCCAAAGAAAGGCCAAGATGATTATTACTATACAGATGATGCTGTTTAGTCCTGTTGATTTGTAGAGATCATCTAGTTGCACATATGACTCCAGGAGTTGCACGAATCCTCGTTCTGAAAATTGGTAATTCTCCAGTTTTTTTAGCTTTAAGTTTTTCGTTGTAACTGTTGTATTTATCTCGTTGAATATCGTGGGATAAATGTTGATTTCGTCCCAATAGGTGTTTTCCATAGCGCTGTATATGATGTCGTTGATGGTGATTTCACAACTGCTGAAATGGATGAGTGCAGTTCCGCTAATTTTCTGCTTATCAGGTCCGCAAGTAGTGTAGATGGTTATTTCAGGAACATTGATTAGGAGGATGTAGTTGGGCTCCAATTGGATAATTTCCGTGTACTTTTCTCTTTCGTGGAGTTCGCAGTGAGCTTTTTTGTGTGTCATCAAATTCCCAATACATTGCGAATTGTTGGTCAATTCTTTGTAGTTAGTTTCCTGGCAGTAGTATACTCCTTCTATATTTTGGCATTTCTTGTCGAAGTATTGAATATTCTCAGAATTGATAATTAGGTAGGGTTTGGTTGGAATTATCTTGTCATTATCTATGGGCAAGGATATTATGTGGAATATGGAAAAGGTTTCTTTTGATATGAGGGGTATCTGTACATTGAATATAATATTTGTATCATTATAGTAAGCCTGTAAACCTAACAATTCATAAATATGTTCGTCTGATTCAATTGTTACATTTTGTTTTTCAAATACTGAATATATATAGGAAAGTTCCGTTCGACTTAATATCTGTTTTGAAATGATGTTTAATTTTGTTAGTATTAACGCTTCTGAAATGCTACTTATATGGTTATTGAGTAAATCTATATTATAATTGATTTCGTTTAAAAATTGTATATATCTTATTGCAGAATCTTCTGTTTTAATTTTGTTTCTAAACTGGTTTTGGAATTGGTTCAGATAATCTGTGATAATTTGTTGTTGATTATTTATATGTTTAGTGACGTTGTCAAACCTTTCGATCATTTGTTTATTAATTGTATTTTGTTGATTTATTTGATCGTTAATATTGTTTTCATTTTTCATTATATTATCAATTTGTTTATTTAATTCGAGTGCATCATTGGCATCCATATTCCCCGTGATACTTTTAATTACGCTTCCTAGTCCGTTAATAAGTCCTCTTTTTTTCCTGAGTCTAGGGGTTAGCGATACTAGTTTATGTCTTAGTTCGTTTAGTTTTGTTTTAGTTATATTTATTGAGTTCTTCGTTTCGTCTAAGTTTAATCGTTCAAAGTTGTCAAGTGATACTGTTATTTTGTCTATACTTTGTTCGTATTGTTTTAGTCTTACTACGTGTAGTAGGTTGTTGTGTCCTTGTATCGTTCTGGCAGTACCTAGCTGCATGGGAAGGATCCCTTTATTGTTCGTCAAGTCCTGTATCTCGATCTTCTGTGCCAGTGTTAGGTGCATGATCCTGAAATTTTCGTTTTTTCTTTAGTTTTGCTTTGTGTAGTTTTTTATTTTGGGTGGTTAGTAGGGTGGCAATTTTATTCTTCTTTACTCTATGTTTGGTAAACCTACGAGTTAATTTGTTTCTTCTATTTTCCTTTTTATAAACTTCTGAGCCTTCTCGAAATTGAATTGGAGTATTTCTATCTTTGTTTAATTTTTCTAAGTTTTTAGAGGTGTTTTGTTCTAGTCTAGCTTGGATGGTGGGGTAGATTTCATTTTGGAATTCTTGCAGTTTGTTTAAATAATCGTGAACGGTTTGGTGTTTCAACTTGTCAAATTTATAGGTTCGCCCGTAGAAGATTTCATAAGGGGTAAGTTTAGTAGCGGAATGGATCGCGTTGTTGTATGTAATGAGGGTTTCACTAAGAATTTCATCATGGTCGCCGTTTTTAAGCTTATCATGGATTATTCTATAAATTTCTGTCAAAGTTGAATGCAGTCTTTCTACAGGTGAATTGCTGCTACTTTGGTGAAGAGATGTAATATGAAGTTGGATGTTGTATTGCTTACAGAAATCTTTGAATAGGGACGATGTGAATTCTGAGCCGGAGTCTGCAATAATTTTCATAGGAATTCCATGAAGACTTATATAATGTTTTAGAGATTTTACTATTGGTAGACTATTTCTTGAGACTAGGGTGTATGCGGACGCAAATTTCGAAAACTTATCTATGATTGTAAGGATTTGTTGGTTGTTTATAGAATAAATATCGATATGTAAAATGTCTAGAGGTTTGTTGGGTGTCTCTGGTAACATATACTGCATTTTAGGTGGGTCTCTATCATACTTAAGTGTTTGGCAGGTTTCACAATTGTTTATAACTTTACTGATTTTATTTTTCATGAATGGGAAATAGAATTCTCTTTTGAGGTGGCATAGTGTCTCGTTTATGCCTCTATGGTTATTGTTTAGGTGGTAATCGGTAATAATTTTGTCTTGGTTGTCCGAGTCTGTAATATCCTTAAGTACTTCGGTACATCTAATGAGTTTATAGAGTTTGGACTGAGAGAAAAATTTTGAATAAACACTTTGGACAGTTTTAAAAATTTCATCGTTGGTGTATATTGCCGTTAAACGATTAGGGGCAAGATATTCTTTGAAAATTCCTATTAAAGTGGGTTCTGAATTATCGGTTATATGGATGATTCTTCTCTGTCTGTTTCTAAAGGGCATTTTTAATATTACTTCAGAGTTTCCACTCGTTTTTTCTATTATGAATTGTAGAGTAAATTCGTTCAAAGGCCTTTCCGAAATTGGTATACCATCGTCCATGTTTTCTTCGGCTGAATGTACAGTTGTGCCGTTAACACATTCCAATGACGCGTTACTATTTCTGGCGTCGTCTTCGGTCATGAATATTTCAGTTTTACGATATGGTTTGGACTTTTCAGGTTTTATCCTACTAAGAGCGTCTGCATTTGAATTTTTTGTACCTTTTTTATACACTATGTCGTAGTCATACTCTTCAAGTTTTAGCCTCCACCGGACTAATTTTGAATTCGGGTCTTTTAAGCTCATAATCTATGTTAGGGGCTTGTGGTCTGTGACTATCGTAAACTTCCTTCCGAAAAGGTAAGGTCGAAAATATTTGGTGGCCCATACTATAGCCAATAGTTCTTTTTCTATTGTTGAGTAATGGGTCTCAGAATCAGTAAGGGTCCTACTTGCAAAACATATAGGTTTATCACTTCCAATAGGTCCTTGCGAAAGCACAGCTCCGATAGCATAATTGCTGGCATCTGTCGTTAAGACAAAGGGCTTTGCAAAATCGGGGTACTGCAGTATTGGATCATTAGTGAGCAAATCTTTACAATTTTCAAATGCTTTGGTATAATTTTCGTTGAGTACAACTGTTCTACCCTTTTTAAGGCATTCTGTGAGTGGCTTAGTCAATTTCGCAAAATCCTTGATAAATTTCCGATAGTATCCTAGGAGACCTAGGAAGGATTTTATTTCCTTTTGGCTTCTTGGTATCGGATAATTCTTGATGACTTGTATTTTTTCGGGGTTTGGTTTTATACCCTCGGTGGTGACAACATGTCCTAAGAAACTTATTTCTTTGTGAAGAAATTCCGACTTATCGAGTTGGACTTTTAAGTTCGCTTCTCTTAATTTTTGGAAGACTTTTTTGAGGCTTTCAATATGCTCTTGTAAGGAAGTGGAATAGATGATTATATCATCTAGGTATACAAGGCAGATGTTGCCTTGCAGTTCCTTTAATACATTGTCCATTACTCGCTGAAAGGTACTAGGGGCATTTTTCAGCCCGAAAGGCATTCGTATGTACTCGTAATGGCCTCCTTCAACTGTGAAGGCTGTCTTTTGAGTGTCTTGTGGATCCATCTCTATCTGATGGAAACCACTGGCCAAGTCTAATGTTGTAAAATACATACTTTTCCCTAATTTGTCCAAAATTTCAGTGATGTTTGGGATCGGGTATCTATCACTGATGGTTTTCTCATTCAATTTCCTATAATCGATCACTAGTCTCCACTTTTGTTTGCCACTGGCATCTCTTTTTTTTGGAACGATCCACACAGGGGAGCTCCATGGAGAGTAACTAGGTCGAATTATACCTTGATTGAGCATGTCACCTATTTGACGCCGTACTTCTTCCTTGTGAACATACGGGTACCTATAAGATTTTGTGTAGATAGGGATTTCGTCCGTAGTTCTGATTTTGTGCTTAATGGCGTTGGTGAAGGTTAGTTTTTGACCTTCTTTAAAGAAGATATCGTCAAATTCTCTGCAAAGTTTTGTTACAGCTTTTAATTCTTCTTTATTCAAGTGACTAGTGCGAAGGAACGTTGTAATATCGTCAGAAGAACATTCCATTGAATGATCGTAAGCTATGTTAAAATTGTTTATTTCGACATATTCCTCGGAATTAAAATTTTCGACTTTTAAGGGTTGTTCTATAAAAAGGGTTTGCTCAATTGGAGAGGAATTTATTACTTCTAGTTGACTGTACCAGTTGCTAGAATGATAGATTCCTTCTGATATGGAAAGGTTTGGTTTGAGCTCGGTTGATTTGATATAGATGTTACCATTCTGCACATCTACAGGTAGTTTTACAAGGCATTTGGAGTTCGGAGGAATAGTGTATTTATCAGACATCAAATTGGGTTTGAAAAGTAGTGGAAGTGACGCATGCATTGTAACTAAATTGTCGGTGAGGAGATCGACTTGAGCACCTAGCGATTTTAAAGAATCTAGCCCTAATAATCCATCGAAATATCCGTGAAATCGGAAAATAAGGAATCTTAGTTGGCCTGATTGATTAAATTCATAGAAATTCTGGAGGACGACTTCTTTGTTTAATGCGTGTTTATAAAAAATGGTATTGACGATTGTCGGTTCGGTTTGTACTTGATCCTCTGGATGGATGAATTCGGGATTTATAAACGAGGAGGATGAGCCAGTATCTACTAAGAATCTTAGGGGACGTCCGAAAGGGGATGAGATATGGACGTATGGGAGAATGGTCCCGTGTTTGTTTATATCTATATAGCCGACTGGGGTGTAGAGGCTTCGTTTAGAAAATTTCCGTCATCGACTACGTTGTTTGTTGGTTCTTCGTGTAGTTCGTTGCTGACTGGATGGATTTCATCATAATTAGAATAATTTTCTAAAGTTTGAACGTGAGGCTGAGAATTTGGTTGGTAATATTCTTCCAAGTCTGAATTTTCTCCAGCGACGTTAAACAATTCTTCACTTATGAAATTCGGTTGTCTTGTCGGTCTAAAGGTGTTGTTGAATGCCGGTCTACTTTGAGGTTGAGGACGATTGATTTTAGTGTTACTGGAGCCTAATTCCATTGGTTCGGGTTTCTGTAGATTAGGTTGATAGGGTCTACTGAAATATTGTGGTCTTGTCTGAGAAGGGAAGTTACCGAATTGAGGTCTAGGTTGTTGAAATTGAGAGAAATTGTTTGGTGGTGACGATTGTGTGGGAGTTTGGGATTGAATTGCCCTTTGATGGAATGCTACTGTTGGGGCAAAAAATTTCGGTTGAGGTTTCATTTGTTGAGAAGTAAAATTTCTATTCGAGTTTGGAATATTTGAGTACCCTGATCTTGGTAACGATATAGTCTTGGTTGGGTTGTCAAGTTTGCTGTAGAACATGTTTTGTTCTTTAATACAAAATGCATAGCCTTCCGCTAGCGATTGTGGTTTCATAGCGCGAATTGTTGATCCTAATGGTTCTCTGAGTCCAGACAAGAATGTATTTAAACACATTTCTGAGTACAAGGACTTTTTTGCACTAATGACATTTGGATCTTTTTCGTGAATATTTACATGATTTATCATGCTAGCGTATAGTTCCACAATTTCGCTGTAATATTTTTCTAAACTATTATTGTTCTGTCTAGTTTTGTGAAGATCCTTTATCAGAGACGTTTCATTTCTTTTATCTGAGTAATGCAAAATCAAGTTTTCTTTGATATTGTCCCAGATTAATGGAGTACCATACATGTTGAGTACTTCATTGGCTGGTCCAACTATTTTATTTCTTATGGCCCTTAACAATAATTGACCGTAAGGAGTACCACTTGTGATAGAAATCATTGAGAGGATTTCGTCGACGTTGTCGAGGAAATCGAAAAGCAATCTTGAATTTCCGTCAAATTTAGGTAAATCTTTGATTGCATCGGGCACTCTTAGGTAATTGAATACGTCTGTTAAAGTAATTGTCACTGGGTTATTCACTGGAGCTGATGAAGCAGCATGGGGAATTTGGAAGTTATCAATTGGATTAGTCATTTTTTGATTATTAAAAGTAACCGGATTATTTGAATAATTTTTATTTTTTAACAGATTATCTGCACCACTATTTTGGGTTTTAATTTCACTACTGTTAATATCTATTTTATTTGGCAAATTATTTACTTCACTTGTGTTAATTGGTTGCTCAAATTTATTTAATTTTTTTTATTTCAACTTGTTGATCAATACTATTTAAATTTAATTCGCTTTTACTAATATTAACACTTTGAATTACTTGTGTTGAATCTTCTTCTACTATATTTTCGAGAGATCTAATCCTAAATAAACTTAATCTATTAAAAATATTTGAAATAGGATAAGGGGTTTGATTAATTTTAAGTTTTTTAGGATTAGGCATAAAGGAGCTTGAGAAATATTCAAATCTCGACTTACATTAAGACAATCCTCCACATTTCCTGGATTGATGGAGATTTAAGCAGGAAAGATTTCTTCTTTGGCGATGATCCGTCGCAGATTTCCACTTGATTGTCGAACGATGATCCCTCGTAGCTGAAGTCTCGATTTGCTTCTCTGGATCTTGTTCACTAAATTCACAGCACACTGATCGAAATTTTTATTTACTCGATAATCCGTCGGTATTATTAGTGTTTTCGCCGTTTAAATTTCGTTTTGTTATCGATAAACCGTCGACACTTTCGAATTTTAATTAAACTTTAGCGAACAAAATCCTACCGACTGCGCCAGTTAAAGTTATTACTTTATATTCAAAAAAAAAAAAATAAAAGATTTAATTTTATTACAATTATTTATTTAAAAATTTACACGTTTCTGGTTCTAAATCTGAATCTAGACTGACTGTTCGAACTTTATTTTATGGAAATTACAATTTTGTCTATTTAGCAATTATTAATACTTTATGTTGATTTCTTAAAATTCCGTGAAAAATGTCTGCGCATGGCAGGAAATTACCAAGGTGAAAAAGAATTTGAACCTTATGAAATTGTTTGTTAATCATAATTGATTTTAATAAAAATGTTATTACAGCAGAATTTATTGGTGGTCTAATTTTATGTGTAAATGCTTATGGGTATGTAACTCACGCGTCGCTACCTCTTCATTTTAAGGGCCATTTACAATGCAATGAGGAAGCGAGACGAGCCTAATTAGACACCTCGAACTCTCGTGGCGATTTCAATATTTTGTCAGACTGTCGTCACTCGCTGTTTTGCATACTGCCACATAACATAGCATGCTACGAAAACTCATCATTTGTCACTCATTCGTTTATCGCTGTTCTCGTGTTTATCATCGGCCTGTTAACAACTTACACTAACCCTTTCTTGCTTACCGGATATAATGATAGCTAAGTGATTGACCCTGAGACGTTAAAAGACTGTGATTTTGTTCAGGAGCCTTTCGGCAGTTATGGCAACTTGCCCCGGTGTGTTATGTATCCCCGTTCTGTTTTACAACAGACAAGACACTTTTTACAGAACACTTTGCCCGAAAGTTCACCACAATTAGCCGAAAATACATATTTTGCAACTGTAGACCAATAGAGGTTCGTCATAGTCGTAGTCTTATTCCTCTTATTAACTTCCCAGTATAGGGAAGTTATTGTAATCGAAATTTTCAACGTATTTTCATTTTCCAAGGTCCCAAGAGCATTTTAAGCAAAAATTTGGATGGAAGTATGTGTGTGTGTGTGCGCGTACATATGTGGTCATTTTTTCCTGCACGATATCGCGCGAACCAAAAAAGATAACAACTTCGTTGAGGTGTCGTTAGAAGCGTATTAACGGAAATATGATCTGAAAAGATTTTTTATAACATTTGGTCGGGTTTGGTTTAAAAAAACCAAAAAATACGCTTTTAATTTAAAATGAACTAAAAAGTAAAAAATAATTTTTAATGTAAAATTTTTATTGCTCCAGCCAGTATATGGGAAGCACCTACGTTTCGAAATGTAAAAAAGCGTGAATTTGCAGCTCAAAAAACTATTGTTTATATCGAATAAAGAAATATACCATGGCGTGGATGAAAAATCAAAGAATTTTATTGTTTACATTTAATTTCCCTGATATCAATGGCAACTTAACTTTTTATATGCCTTATATTATCTTGATCTGTATGTGTGTATAGTGTAAACAAATCTTGCAACTTGATTTTGACCCAGTTCCATATAACCGATCAACTGCAAATTTTGCACATATACGTATAGTTCGCATGACAATACAATCTGCAATCAAATTTTGCAATTGCGCTCCCCGACCCCAGACATGGGTATGAAATGAAAAGGCGTGACAAATAGAATACACTTCGCTATATGGCGTCATTCAAAACCCAAAATGCCGCCGACACAAAATGGCGGCTTACATTTTTCTTTACAACGCCCTTGGTATGGGAATCAAATGAAAGTGTATGACGAGTATAATACAGTAAGCTATCGACTTCACAATAAATATTTCTTTTAATTTCCCTCGAACAATTTTGTTTTATATTAAAAAGTTTTTTTTAATTCGTCCGAGAATACGCAAAAACTATATATAGCTCCTGCTTCGATTTTTATCCTTACTCGACGGGGCGGCGTGTTATACTTCTCAGAATGGATTTAAAAAAAAAAAAAAAAAATTAAAAACCTACTTAAAAAAAACCACACAAAATGCACAAAAAACGATGAAATAATTGTTTGTGATTCTTAACAACATCAATCCAATCTGAATGGATCTAGAAAGAAGAATCACTTTTGAGGACGGTGGTAACACCTGTGGGTGATGTATTAAGGGCATAAACCTAACAAATAAATGAAAACAATTGCCGAAGCCAGAGCTAGTGCAGTCAAAGTCAACTACTTACTACCTGGCACCGTCTTCAAAAGTGATTCTTCTTTCTAGATCCATTCTGATTGGATTGATGTTGTTAAGAATCACAAACAATTATTTCATCCTTTTTTGTGCATTTTGTGCGGTTGTTTTTTTAAGTGGGCTATTAAATATTTTTTTTTTAGTTTATAGTCATGTAGGTGGTGCTGTAGACCAAAACATGTGGATTTGTCACAAAAAATATGTATGATTTAAACGAAACATTTGGTAGGTTTATGAAAAATGGATAATCGCAGTTATTAAAATTATTAGAGAGTGTCAGTAGATATAAAACGAAAAGTAGATATCTAATTTTTACCAGGGAATATAAACGCTTACTGAAATGAATGGAAATTTATAAATTTAATTGCACGAACGATGTATTTAAGACCGTCCTTAAAGTCCATCAATATAAGGAAGTGATTTATCTCAGAACTTTTAATATTTTACAAAAATTTTGCAAACGATTTGCCCCATATATAAAAAATTTTGCAGCCCTTTGTTTAAAAGCATATTTTTAAGTTTTTATTAGCTAAATTTGTATGTATCTCTTCAGAATAACAAAAC
Source organism: Thereva unica (assembly GCA_949987705.1). Taxonomy (NCBI): domain Eukaryota; kingdom Metazoa; phylum Arthropoda; class Insecta; order Diptera; family Therevidae; genus Thereva; species Thereva unica. Next base: position 56,614 of record CATLJY010000831.1, read on the forward strand.
AAAAGTGGGATGTTGTGCCTAGAGACTAGCCACTAATTACGCTTTTTCTGGATTTTCTTTCTGTTGAATAACACTTCAGACTGGATGGAAATATATTAAGTGGAGATTGTGAAGAATCGCGAAAACATTCAAACAAATAACTCGAAAAACTAACGCATCTTTCATGGAGATGCTGCTGAAAAAATTATACAATAATTGCCCGCCAAGAATTTGAAAGAATTGATATATTTTAATTGCACTCCATCTATGACAAAGAATAGTGAACACCATCTATGGCAATATTACATTACTCTTCGTTTTACCTATGATTATCAATTTCCATAAAATATACAAAATACATTTCATAAATAATAGAAAATCTGTTGTCATAATTCAGTTGTTTACTTCCTTTGAACTTTATACATATCTAGCATTCGAAAGGAATTTTTTACGTAAGCATGAATAAATATGGTTATTGCCACATTCCTACAAGTTAGTGCTTGGAGTAATGGGAAGGCGCTAGATCGGGGTGCGAAAGGACCAGGGTTCGACTCTTGGTGATGATGGCGTACTCTTTTTTAACCGACTTCCAAAAAAGAGAAGGGTGCTCAATTCGACGTGTAGGTATTTTGTCGTCCTGTTCATGCATTACTTTGTAATCCAATAACTTTTTTGCTTTTTTTTTTTTTGATTCATTTGAAGGGGGAGTTTCCCACGGTGGTCCCGTTAATTTTTTTTTTCGAAATTCTGATAACGGAGTTCGAAATTAGGCATAAAAACTGTTAAAATTAGTTCAACCTAAACATTTCATAGGCACCGAACAAATTACTTTATTGTTGCGAAACTGGTAGAAGGCCGGTGGGAGAGTGCGTAGCGCGTTGGATCCTCTATCCAGCGACGCGTAGCGCATACGTTTCGTTTTATTTTCATTGATAATAAGTCCAGATTTTGATGCTGCTTTTTTTAACGCTACTTAGGTTCCTTTGCGGCAGTCATTGACTTGCCTATGATGACTATACCATCTCCACATGCCATTAGCTGAATAAACTTGTTAAAATTGTCCTCTCGTTTCAATGCATGCCTCCCGAACAGATTTTTCTAATAAGACGTTAAATAGTAAGAAGGATATGGAGTCTCATTACCTCGGGCCTCGTTCGTTTCAAAGGGCACCGATACATTGCTCTGTATTCTCACTCTGTTTATCACTCGACTCAACGAGGTTTTAGTGAGTTGAATTAAATGGCCTGGAAAGTTCAGTTCCACCATTGTTTCATAGATTTTTGGTGGTAGAGCCAATACTGGTACAATGAGCGAGTATACAGGATATAACAAAATATTTTATATGCTACATTCAGTAACGTAAGTTGATCCCTTTTTTTGTGTAGTAATATCCATGAAAAAAGATGACCGGTATAGCGATATGTTTCGGCACGGCAGAATAACTGAGTCGTAATGATTGTGGCGTAAATATTTTTCCCGTTGCGTTCCTGTTGTTGCAAGTACATACAAAATAATTTTTATTGTTTGCATTTCTAAAATTTGGCGGCACACTTTAAGAATTTGGCGGCACACGAATGTGCCGCGGCACATGGGTTGAGAATCACTGGTATACTCAATATATCGTTTGGTCCATGGCGGTCATCTCAAGAGAGCGGACTACCATTTTCTTCACAACTTCGAGATGGGTATCAAATGAGAGAGTATGATAAGTAGAACACCATAAGCAGTATAGTATACTCAATATATCGTTTGGTCCATAGCGGCCATCTCAAGAGGGCGGATTACCATTTTCTTCACAACCCCTCGACATGGGTATCAAATGAAAGGGTGTGATAAGTAGATCACCATAAGCAATATAATATACTCAATATAACATTTGGTCCATAGCGGCCATCTCAAGAGGGCGGATTACCATTTTCTTCACAACCTCTCGACATGGATATCAAATGAAAGGGTATGGTAAGTAGAACACAATAAGCAATATAGTATACTCAATATATCGTTTGGTCCATGGCGGTCAACTCAAGAGAGCGGATTACCATTTTCTTCACAACCCCTTCGAGATGGGTATCAAATGAGAGAGTATGATAAGTAGAACACCATAAGCAATATAGTATACTCATTATATCGTTTGGTCCATAGCGGCTATCCAAGAGGGCGGCTTACCATTTCCTTCGCAACCCCTCGACATGGATATCAAAAGAAAGGGTATGAAAAGTAGAACACCATAAGCAATATAGTATACTCAATATATCGTTTGGTCCATGGCGGTCATCTCAAGAGGGCGGATTACCATTTTCTTAACTACCCCCTCGACATGGGTATCAAATGAAAGGGCATTATAATTAGAATGTCATAGACTATGTCTATAGATTCATGGCGGCCATCTCAAGAGGGCGGATTACCATTTTCTTCACAACCAATTGAAGAGCGATATTCCAAAACGTGCTAAGTTCTTATGATGTAATTAGTGGGAAATAAAAAAAAACTGAATATCACTTTCACTCTCGCCCAAAGGGCTGTAATATTATTTCCTTTCTCAAAAAACCGATAAAAGAAACTATTATTTATAAAAATATAAATAAATTTGCTACATTTTATATGAAAAAAATGGTTTTATTTATGGTGGTACATTTTCATAATGTACTAAGTCAATTACTTAGTACATTTTGAAATAAAATTTCATAGTAAAATTATGATACTATGGTAAATGTTTTCAGTCCTCAGAAAGTTCAGCCCAGCAAAAGAAAGAATAGTATTTTTCAAATCTTTATTTTTAATATAAAAAAAACATTAAAAAATTCAATATGAATACTAGCTATTGAAATTGATGGAAAATTCATTTGTATGACCCATTATACATCGGAATGAGTATGATTTGTGATAAATGTTTATGTGAATGCATAACTACTACGTCATAGATTGGAAAGCAATACAATATTAAAATTAAACAAAAATTGACTTAGTACGTTTTGGAATATCGCTCTTCAATTGTTTTGTAGAATTGCATATTTACTGGAGCTTAATATTGATATTTACTGTTGCGGAGTGCATTTTTTTGTGGTAATTAATATATTTCATATAGACCATATGAAGTTGCCACTTTTTACAACCATTAATATAACGACCTCTTCATTGCATGTACGAATATTAAAAATCAATGTTTTCAGAGCTGAAAAAAAAAACAAATATGTAGTGGGTCGTCACCATCCGATTGGTATTTGTATGAAAAGGTTCACGAAGTACTACACAGGTCAAGGGCGAATAATTTTCAAGACAAAATTGTAGAATGCTTTATATTCAGCGAAATTGATCGAGATAGTAACAATGAATCAAAACAGCAATAAATTTATGTCTTTGAAAGGATATATTAAATATTTTCTTTTACATAGATTACTTCAACACCTCAGCAGCATTATTGTTGTCACCAGACAGTCCGTCGCCAGTTTCTTTATCCACCAGACCCTTCACCTACAACTTCTGGATCCGCAACAGCATGTGGTTGCGGGATGGCATCTGTAAGAAAAGAAAAAAAAACAATCAAAATTTGAAGTAGTGCAACAACAAATCTTGCACGAAATTCGTGGAAGTAACAAGATAATGAAATAAGAATTAACAAGCGCTAGGAAGTAGCCAAAGAAAACTTAAACTTGGATAAAGAGAGGAATGACATACTAAAGAATTTTATAACTGAAACTATAAATTTACAAATAGTCCAATCAATCTACGGAAATTATCCAGACAATTGAAGGCAGGAAAAAAACTATGGGCGTGTAGAACACTTAATTTTAAAAAAGATAGCGTGTTTTTTCACGGAACTGCATCGGCGAACTTAACCTAAAAAATTCGCAAAAGTCAAAAAACGGTTTTTCGCCAATAAAACAAAAAGTTGAGCTCATATCCGAAAAAGTTAAATGAGGAAGTTATAGGTATTAAAATTATCTTTCAAATGATGTTGTACAAAATATTGGTTAGTGTCTTATACATGGAGAAAAATTCTAAAAACCGTTAAAAATCGCGTCTTTTTCATTTATTTTTTGCTTTTTATTGATGCGACCTAGAAACCGTTTTTTGACATTTAATTATAGGGAGTGTAATTATCGTAGAAATTTGTGCCAGGGCTTAAATTGTGGCTTTTGATGGTGCCTACCTACAATAAAAATTTCATGGAAAAATAATGGTAACTTTTCGAGTAAATCTCAAAAATGTAAAAACACCTGTTTCACAAAAAAAGTTGAACAAGTCCCACAATGGTCCTAGAAATTTTTTGATTGACCATTTGGCTCGCAAAGGGTTGCTCTACTACCCCATTTTCATGAAATGTATGTAAGGTTTGATTTAACACCTTAAAAACCCGTTTGAAAACCACCCTTTTTCCAATTTTTTGCATTAAAAGCTCTTCTTTTGAGTTTTCTTTGTAAGCTTTTTCTTAAAAACAAAAAAACTGCGATTTTTCAACACTATAATTAAGAGAAAAATCGTAGGAATTATATGAATATATTCCAAATAAAATTGGACTTGTAGAACGGGTGAAAAACAAACTAATAAAACTGTCGAAGAACAATTTTCACGAAAAAGCTCAAAAGTAAAGTTTTTAATTCAAAAAACTGGAAAAAAGGTGGTTTTCAAACGGGTTTTTAAGGTGTTAAATCAAACCTTACATACATTTCATGAAAATGGGGTTGTAGAGCAACCCTTTGCGAGCCAAACGGTCAATCAAAAAATTTCTAGGACCATTGTGGGCCTTGTTCAACCTTTTTTTGTGATACAGGTGTTTTTACATTTTTGAGATTTACTCGAAAAGTTACCATTATTTTTCCATGAAATTTTTGTTGTAGGTAGGCACCATCAAAAGCCACAATTTAAGCCCTGGCACAAAGTTCTACGATAATTACACTCCCTATAATTAAATGTCAAAAAACGGCCATTTTTAATGGTTTTTGAATTTTTCTGCAAAAACCTGTTTATCGATTTCAATGGTCCAAAACTCATAATTTTCGTCTTTTTAAGCACTATTATGTAGTATTTTTTGTTTTTCAAAACAACATTTTTTTCGTACCCAAAACGTGGAAAAACGTGTTTTCGCTACAATTATTAGCTTGTTACCACCCGTTGCCCTGGACCAATTTTATCCAAAACACATTCATTGAATTCCTACGATTTTTCTCTTAATTATAGCGTCAAGAAATCGCAGGGTAGATTTATTTCAACTTTTAAATCTTTTTCCGCTCTCTCTCCTGGATTAATAGAGTAATGTCTAGAACATGAGATAAATTAAAAAAATTAGTAGAAATATAATATTTATTTAATTTAATAATAAATTGTCTCGGTAACTCGCGTTACCGTTTTTGGACAGCCAGTTTAGAGGGTAAATTTATTTCGGAAATTTCTATGAAATTTTTGGGTAGATTACTTTACATGAGGTAAAAATAAAAGCAGAAATATACCAGTAAGGTGTTTTAATAGAAACAAAAGCTGTTACATTATACTTATAAAAATAATCGATAAATTATATGGTAACTCGCGTTACAAAGAAAAGGTAACTAGCGTTACTATCGATTTTCATACTTAAATTAGGAGCCCTTTAGGGTTTTTACAAAAAATTAAAATGAATTCACAAAGTAATAATTATTTATATCCTCCTAACAAAATTCGCTTGCCAGTTATTATGGTTTTAAATAGATAAATGTAAATTATTGTTACTACTAGAACTACTATCTGATCCATATATTTCTTGGTAATAAAAGCAATAATTGGTAATAACCCAGCATAATATTGTTGTTGTTGTTGATTTTTAAACTTTCCATCACCTAAGTGATGGTATAACCCCAGGGTTATAACTGGTATAAGGTCTTTCAACCATATCAACCATTGATTCTTTGTTAGTTTAAAAAATAAAGTTTTTAGCTCAAAGACTTGTCACATATGATTTAAAAGTCATAGTTGGTGAGCTGCCTCAACATGACATATAGGTACTGGATTAATTAATTGTTCGTAAGGTACTTCAATGAATGACACTTGATTGTTATAAAATTTTAGCTCTTCTATATGTAAGAAGTTGTTAAGTGGGAACTATGATTGTTAAATTTAATATATTCTGATTGATAGAATAGCACTGTGTTATGTAAGTTTTTGTATGTCCAGTGATGATGTAAGCGCATGACATTTAATGACAAAGTCCAACCAAAGGTCACATCAGCAAACCGTCTAGCTGCAACCTCCTCGATATCCTGACTGAACTGGCCCTTCTACTGATTGAATTCACTTGATTAGAAAGGAGGTTGCTTAGATGTTTTCCCAAGATGGCAGCTGAAAGGAACTATGATTGGAAATGATAGAGTAGCGCAGTTTTCGTATGTAATTTAGGTTCTTCCGTTGATGAATGTATTAATTTAGGTTCTTCCGGTGATGAATGTATTACTCGGGACAGTGAAAGTATTAACAGAAGTAACCACGATGAAATTATGAGTCCTTGTAACCCAGTGCAACGATTAGGCATGGATCGTAGATGGTTTATTGTCTTATACTCCGAGACAACAGGTTGTCGACTATGATGAGTTCAGTGGAATGAACGTTTTACCAATCCTAATGTAAATCCCTCCTATTTAATTTATTGTTGAAATAAAATACATCCAGTTGCTGTGTCTAGTTGGTTGCCCTTTAACCAGATACGAATAAACCCAGCATAATAACGAATTTTGATGTGAAATTTTGAATTTGACGTTTGATGGTAGTGTTGTCAACCTTATACATTATTTTAGACATAGTTAAAAGTATAAAAGTAATATCAAATTTTTCTTATATCATGTCCACATTTTCATGGAAGTACCCAGAGGGGTTTTTTGGTTTAAATGACATAAGTGATTTATGTACCTGCACGATAGTGCGCGAACTATAAAAGATATCGACTTAGTTGACGTGCCGTTCGAAGAATATTAACCAAAATATGAGCCGTTGATTTTGAAAGTGAGGCAAGTCCATTTTATGTTATTGCTAGATATTTAAAGGTTTGCGTTTGAATGAATTTAAAAATATCCTAAAGTAGTAATAAACTTATTTGAATTTTTTGAGGTCTTTTTTCATGTAAATTTAATATGCAATCGTGGATATAGAAGTTATCTGAAAAGAAATATAATTTTGATATGTGCAAATGGACTTACCCCACTTTCAAAAGCAACGATTTATTGAAAACATTGATTTTTTTTAAATAAAATTTATTTGTAATTTTTTTTTGTTTTTATTTATAAGTAAAAATATTAATTTATTTTATTTCAATATTTATTTCTACTCTAGAAAAGTTACAATAAAAGAAAAAGAGACTTCAATTAAAAAAAAAAAAGATGGGAAAAGTATTCAATAACAAGTTGTATGCGTATTTCTTAATTTTGATAGTGAAGGTTTTAAAGTATTCATGATGATATATAGGGTAATAAATCCATCATGTCTTCATACTTTTCTTGAGTAATTGCTCTAGTGTTCTTATATAACGATGACAAAACTATTTTTTCGAAATTACTTGGTCGTCCTCGTTTTGGGGTTAAATCAAGAGTTTTAAATTGCGAATCCTTTTCCATAGACGTTTTATAAAATAATTTATATGGCGCAGTTGTTAGACATCTTATAAAGCAAATATTCAACCAATTAACAGTTTCTCCATCAGTATTTTTTGCTCTTTTTAAAATTGCATCCTCCAAAGATTCCAGAGGTGTTTTCAAAGTTTGACCCCTTCTCGTATGCACCCTATGCACGCCACCCATGTCTAAATTATAAAACTAGTTAATTACAATGTAATAATTCATAATCAATCAATAGAAAGTCATTGCACCTCACCTGGGGCTCTAATTACATCGATTTATAGGTGCCTCATAAAATGCACTAAAAATGCACTAAAATTTACCTTACTTTTGCCTCCCAAGGCCTCAAATTTGCGTAACAGTCCCTACTATTAGGAAAAAATACCAGAAAAATCCCACCTTGCCTCTAAGGGGGCCAGAGAGCTCCCCAAAAGGCTAAAAACAAAAAAAAAGTGGACTTGCCTCATTTTCAAAATCAACGCATTTGAAAAATCGTTACCCAAACAATTTACTAATAAGGAATTATTACTGATATTGAAAAAAAATTATCATGAATTGATTAAAAACATAAAATTTATATTAATTTGTGATAAAATTTAGCTTTAACTAATTTTTTCACAAAATGGACTTGCCTCACTTTCAAAATCAACGGCTCATATGATCTGAAAAGATTTTCATAAAATTCGGTCGAACCGTTTTTGTTTTTGTTTAAACAACGTTTATGATTTTTGTACCTGCACGATACCGCACGAACTAAAAACTATATCGACTTCATTGAGGTGCCGAAAAAATAATATTAACGAAGAAATGCTCTGAAAAAAATTTCATAATATTCGGTCGGGCCTTTTTTGTTTAAATAGAAAAACTTCGGCTAATTGTCAGAAAGACAAGTTTTGCTAATACATATCTAATAAACTCGATGGAATGAGACCCGTTCTAAACGAAGTGATCTTTTTTGGGTTCTGCACAGAGATAGCTTTCGAACAAAACATCACTTGTCAAAATCCGACAACCTTTCAAAATCGTGCAAAAATTTCGTTACCCTTTACAAACCTTGGATTAGCACTTTTTGACGGGGAATTGTTTTCTACGCGTGACACAGTTTCAGGAAATTGCGGTTCATCCCGGGATTTCCAGTAGTTACCGTAAAATTTGTTCTTTTTGGTCAAGTCTGACAAGTAGGTACTTAACAGTTACAGTTTTGCTAATATCTCCGGAAAGCTTTGGAATTTCCAAATAAAGTCATTCGCTTCTCAGCTCGTCAACGGCGCTTCAGCACGCTCAATACGAATTTGAACACCCGCTTTAGTGCAGCGAACGAAATACGGAGGAAATGTTTGTTTGCTAACGTTCAGGAAAAACAAATTCTCTAGAAAAAGCTTGTGGATTTACTACTATTATAGTTATTTGAACTAGCTTCTCTCGGGATTGCTTTGTCATCAGTTCTGATACTAGCAAATTTTCCACTAGTGCTAAACGTATAACTATTTTGTAAGAAGTCAGTTTATTATTACATCTTCGTTCATCATACTGGGAAGTTAATCGTGTGGACCGAAGGGGTCAAACCCACATCCCAACTAGTTTATTGATTTCAATCGGTTTATATACAATTTTTATACAACAAAAAAAAACGAAAAGAATAATTCAAAAATGAAAACAAAACAATGGTAAAAAAAAGTCCACTCAGCAAACCCGGCCATTGACATTACCGGTGAATGAATTATTATAAAAATGGAAGCTTAGCATTTCACAATTAACTTGGATAAAATTGCATTACAAATAATAATGCAATGACCTCAGATTTGAAGAGTGGATTTTTAACATTATGATTAACCTAATTATGTGAAACTTTTACTGTGGCAAATTCCACAGCGGACGTTAACATCCTCCCCCCGTTGCATATTAATGCAAAATCAAAAATAAACATAATCTTATAAAGATAAGAATATATTATAAGTTTCTTCTTACACCTAGTGTGATAATGTCGCCGGCAATTATTGTGACGCCAAGACTTAATGATAGACAACCAACTGCAAATTGGTGCACTGTATGACCCTCAGATCCTTTTGGCAGCTCTTTGAGTTTTTGTTCATTGATGAGTTCTTGTAGGGCTATTAACTCTTGTAGTTGCGGTTTATACTCATCGTCTTCCTTGAGAATTGGTGATAACGTTTCTGGTGCCAATATTTCCGGGAACTGGCCAAAACTCGAATACGATGTAGAAAAATTGCTCCAATAAAGGTGATGTCCTTTAAGCGTGACGAGATCGTGTTTTATCATACAATTTCGCTCCAATTTTAGTAATCCTGAGCCTTCTAATGTTAATGGCAATATTTCCCTGTTGCAAATGGTATAACTTTTGTCGGCGCATTCACAGCATATATCCACTGGTTCGGGCGATGAAGCTGAATCCATATGTAGCTGGTTTTTAATTTCATTAGTTCGCAGGCTCCTTGTGTAGAATTATTAAGCAAGTTGAGTTCACATGAGCAAAGCTCGGAATCCTTATGATATGGGCTGGGAGGATGGCCCCAGGTACCCTTGTTTAGTTGTTTTGCAGGCTATTAAATCCTTTTCTGTCATTGGAGAGTATTGATCCCGATGTAAATTAATTCCCAAATAAGGTGTGCATGGACTTATTGCCAAAAGTGTGCCATTTACCGACGCGGGAATCGGAATGATCCTATAGAGTTCAAATTGGTCCTGGCCTACCAGCGGTATGCTAATTTTAAACACGACGTGATTGTTACTAATGCCACCTTCCGCTATCTCATTCCCTAAGGGGGTGAAAGGGGGTTAACCCACACCGCTGAAGCTGAAGGGCTTTAAATTTGACCGTGCATCACTATAATAAAGTGGATGTCCACTTGTAACGGTCGGTCGGAAAATTTATTTTGATTGGGGAATTTAGTTTGGAAATCACCCTGTAGGCAAGGGGAAATTTACTGTAAAATTACTTGGGAGGAAAAGGAAAATTTTAAAAAGGATAGGCGAGGAAAAAATAATAAATGAAGGGAGTCGGAAAGTTTTTGGAAAAAAAGGAAGTCGAGTCGGAGTCAGTCAGAGAGAACTTCCTTGTTTTTTTGTGAATTTTGGATCCGAGATCGGTCTGTTTATAATTGTTTTTCTTTTACAAAAAAGTCTAGTGGAAAAGTTTCCTGGTCTTTCCTAGTTTGTGCCCGGAGTTGTGTTGTTTTTGAAAACCGGCTAGTATTGTTAGAAGCTGGAACGAGAGTCGTTTCGCTGTTCCTAAAATTGAGAGCGAGAGATCTGGACCTGAATTGGACTTTTCTTAGACTGTCATCTGTAAGAAGCAATATCCTTTGGTAAAAAAGGCATGTTCCGGCTTTTTTGTTTTCCGTGACGGAAACCCTGGATCCCTATTTTCATATTGTTGGAAGTACCTTATTTTGGGCTGCATCGAATTACGGATTTCCTGTAAGTTATGCAAGGTTTTTTTTATTTACGATTAGCACGTTAAGGCAGCAGAAAAGCAAGCACGAGGTTTTCTTTCCTGAAGTGAGTGGATTATTGCTCCCTTCAAAGAGATGTCAGGCTTTCGTTCACCCTCCAGTTGGAGAAGTTGAAGATGTGTAAAACTGCTTTTTAATCTGGTGCTGTTGGGACAGATTGAAAATAGCCTTCTCACCCCTTTTGAAGATAACATTATTCGTCAAGATTAGCGGCTGGACCACAAGTTGTTTTTTTTTGTGTTATTTTGTTTAAAATATAACTCTTCGGGTTTTTTTGACTAATGTGTCAACTCATATTGAACATATTTTATATTTTAATTTGATATACAAATACTTTTCTTGCTTTAATTCATTAAATTTATTACTAAAACCATAACTTTAATAGTAGTTAGTATTATATCTATAATATTTATAATATTCTTGATAATTATTTGCGAATTTGTGTTGCCCTTGTCAGAAATATTTGGTTCTTTGTTGGTTACGGGAAATGTGTTTTTTTCGTTAAGTGATTCTATTGATTGTAATCACCTTATTGGCCAATACTGTGAGTTTTCTTTTTATCTTGAGATCATTTCTATGTAACTATAAGAACGAACCTTAATATTGTTGACTTTGCTCATTGAATTTTGATAATGGACACGGAGTTATAAGTTATTGTCGTGATTGATAGTTATTCCTTGTAATTGTTATTCTGTTGATTAAATGTTTATAGTTAATAGAATGACCATGCGTTAAATTTTTTTGTGGAATGGTTGCGGGAGGGGATCATTTCTTTTCAGGGCTTGACGCGGCTCGGGCGATGGCCGGAGAATGATGGACGGAAACGGAAGTCAAAGTTGCACAGACACAGGTAAGTGGTGAACCAGCCTCGGTAAATCCCGGCCACACACCCCACGACCCCTCCGGCGAGCTAGATAACTCCGTGTGGCCGGCGTAGGAGTTCCGGATTTTCTTTGTATTTCTTATGTATGGTGTTGGCTCCTTGGCCATTCTCTTCAGGGCTTATGGCTAAGGGGGTGACACCTCGCATAAGTGGCGCCCAATAAATGGTCGCGCCATTATGCTGTTACATAAATGGCGCCCAACGCAGCTTTTAAAGCCCGCTGACGGTCCTACACGGACCCTGAAGTTTAAATTTTTTTGGTTTAATACCACTTGTGCCTTCACGGACAATGTTTGATTTTTTTTTTTCGTCTATGGTTCACCACTTTTACCCAGCGCTCGCTGTGGGCTAAGGTAGTACCGCGAGGCCTTAGCCCTTGTCTATTTTTTCGAATTTTTTTTCAGCATCCTTGTCCAAATTCTAGGTGAATTTTTATTTGTCTTCGCTTTTAGGCCTGTCCGTTCTCTTCTGCGGTAACTTCTTCGTTTTGGTATTAGCTTCGAACCATGCTGACCTGCACGGCTTGCTAACAAGCGGTGTTCGCTTGGCTATGCGTGCAGGTGTAGTAGTGGTTCATCCCTGTCCTGTTTCTGGGGTCGGCGACTCTGGTATCAGGCGTGATACCGCCTGCCACTGCGTCGGTCCTTGAACAGGATCCTCTTTTAATTTTCCTGGTGGAAGTTGAAGTTGGTACAAGGGCTTAACCGTCTCTGGTAACAGGCGTGTTACCGCCTGCCACTGCGCCCCTTGTTCCTTCTGAAGGTCCATTCAGTTTATTAAATTCTATTTTTTTTTGTTTTGTCCTGAATCGTTTTTTTTTCGTCTGTTCATCCCAACTGATTGATTTTCCGAAAGGTAGCTCAGTTGTGGTTGAACAGCGGATTCCCCAAAATTTTTTTATTTTGGAAGAAGTTTCCCTTTCGTGGCGATGCGACTTTGAGTTTTGTTTCCGTCCTTCTTCCGGGTTTACCTGAAGCTGGGTCGGCGACCTGGATGGCACTTGGTGATGACTATGCTTCATAGTCTTCACCAACTGCCATCGAGGCCATCGACATGCGGGATCCCTGAGGGGATGGTTGTCTGCCTCAACCATTCCACGTATATTGAATTAAAGCAAATCACTTATCTACACTAAAATATACCTACACTAACACACTTTTATTGTTTTATTGCTACCCTCTAATCGTTGTTGATTTTTTTGAGGTACCCTCCCATAGCACCAATAGTTATTTGATTTGTTCATACACACTAATACACTTTTATTGTTCTGTCTATACAAACTAAGCGGCGTTGATTTTGATTCTTTGAGATATACACACACTAGTGTTACTATCTATTTGATTTGTTTAATGCAACCTTTTTCTTACTGGTTATCGTTTGTGGTTGTTTTGATTATATCGGGGGGAATTTTCTTTGTTTGTTAATACTATAGTAGGTAATCATGGGCGACTTGTGCGGACGCACCTTTTATGGCCTGCCCATCCG